>JAUJPK010068873.1:0-12158 GCA_032270525.1 Callophyllis flabellulata | reverse complement strand
GAAGAACATGTTTAGATACCTGCTACGGGATATTATATAAACAAAATCGTCCTGTGCGTAAACTTTTAAAAAATACAATAAAATTATCTCCACTCATTTTTATTTTCAACATATACTTTTTTTTAAAATGATGAAATAATTCAGAAAATGAGCATGGATTAATTTCGAACACTAAAAGTGACCAAGCTTTTATTTCTAAAGGTTTTGATAATTGGAAAAAGGCTCTTGAAAAATCAAAAGGATTTTCAAAACATGAAAATAGTGAATGTCATCGAGAATCAACATTCCGTTATTTAGCAGCTCCTTCTTATGAGTATCAAAAGGCCCCGTCTTTGATATCACATGCGTTTGAATTGAAGCGAATAGAAAACAAACAGATGTTATTAAAGATCTTAAGAAATATCCGTTATGTAGCTAGACAAGGTTTGGCTTTTAGAGGTAACAACGAAAAAAACTCTAATTTTCATCAGTTGTTAATGTTAAAAGCCGAGGAAGATCCTGCTTTTACTGAATGGTTAGCCTCGCATCAGTATATGCATACATCGCCTTTTATACAGAATGAAATATTGCAAATCATGGCTTTATCTTTGATGAAGGAAATTTCTCAAAACATCAGAGAAGCCAAATTTTTTACAATAATGGCAGATGAAACAGCCGATGTAAGCAATACAGAACAACTGGTTATTTGCATCCGGTGGGTTTCCAAGGATTTAGTTGCCCACGAAGATTTTATATCAGCTGACGACATAGTCAAAGCTCTTATGGATACCATCAAGTTAATGGGGTTAAATATCGATAATGCACGTGGTCAATGTTACAATGGAGCTGCAACTATGACTGGCTCTAAAAACGGTGTGGCCACACAAATTAAAACAATTAATGGTAAATGTCTTTTTACTCATTGTTATGGACATGTGTTGAACCTAGCAATTGGAGATACGATTAAAAAAGGGGAGGACATTTCAAGGGATACTTTTGATGTTATCCATGAAGTATGCAAACTTGTGAAAAAGTCCCAGCAAAGAGAAACTCATTTAAAAGTCATTCGAAAATTGAACGAAAATGATGAAAAAGGCGTACATAATCTTTGCCCAACTAGATGGACTGTGCGCGGTGAAGTTTGTGCATCAATGGTTAACAACTACGACGAATTAATGGAATTGTGGAAATGGCGGACTTTGAAAAATACAAAGATAAGTGACATTAAAACTCGAACACTTGGCGTCCAGGCTTACATGTCAACGTTTAATTTTTTTTTCGGATGTGAACTAGGCACTTTGTTATTGATGCAGACAGATAATCTATCAAAAGCGTTGCAAAAAACAGAATTATCTGCAGCAGAAGGCCAAAATCTAGCGACTCTAGTTGTCAAGACACTCAGAGAGGATAGAACCGTTGATAGATTTGATCTTTGGTGGAATACGATAGTAGTAGAAAAAAGGGGATGTACGCCTGGTCTTATTTTTGTCTAAATGGTCCTAGCATCCCCATTATTTTGGTAGTAAGGGGATGTACACATGGTCCTTTTTTCATGAGGGGAAGTACCCATGGTCATAAAAAACGGTCTTTCATAATTTTCCTGAGGGGAAGTACACATGGTCATAAAAAAACGTATTTTGGTAGTAAGGGGATGTACACATGGTACTATTTTCCTGAGGGGAAGTACCCATGGTCATAAAAAACGGTCCTTCATAATTTTCCTGAGGGGAAGTACACATGGTCATAAAAAAACGTATTTTGGTAGTAATGGAAGTTGTTTTACGTATGACTGAGTCCCTCACACTACGCTCGTATATCAGCATGTTAGTGTATAGGTGTTAGTACACTGCGCGCTCCCTTGCAAGAAGTGTGTGTGTGTGTGTGTGTGTGTGTGTGTGTGTGTGTGTGTGTGTGTGTGTGTGTGTGTGTGTGTGTGTGTGTGTGCGCAAAATCTTAAAATCAGCAAAATGTACCACACTTTGTGGTACTTGTGGTACAAACTCTTTATGTACCACACAAAGTGTGGTACATGTGGGGTACATAGAGCTAGACAGCAGACATTGGAACCTAGTGCGAGGTAGGAGAAGCAAATACATGAGAAGTACTCTTTATCATCATATATTCTACAATAATTAAAATGAAGTCAAACTAAAGTCTATTTGTTCAAAATGATCGTACACCCTCAAGCCTCGACTGTAAGGTGTTTATCAAAGGTTCGATTTCCATACTCAATATATTCATCCCTACGAAGAGTTATATTTTTTCCTTTGTTGATGCAACGTAGCCCATCTTCTCGGAAATGAATTATGAACAAATAAAACAATAATGTCTGAGTTGGTGGCCCACTTTTGGTGGCCCACTTTGGGCCACCACTAACATTATTTTCAAAATGGGCCACCAAATGGGCCACCAAATGGGCTATTAAGCCTTATTCAATACTAAAATAATTACATTATATGATAAAAATAGTATACGCATACCAAATCCATATTACTAAATTCATAATATGAAAATGTCGCGTTAGAACATCTAAGATGACTACGTACATAAGCCTTAAAGTCACATAACGAGTTTGATTTATGTTTATAAGAAAGCAACTTAAAAATTGATATCTTCTGCTTTATATGTAAATAGTACTGAATGTCAGTAAATGTATATACATAGGGATGATTTAAAACAACATCAGGTACAGCACATAAAATATCTCTCAACAGTCTAACTTTCCTAGTAGTATGAGTACCATAGCCATACCTCTTCAAGTTGAATACCTTTCGTAATGACTCAAGTGAAAGAGCTGTACTCCTAATATCTTTAAACTGTAGCATACTGTCTATGAAGAAGCAGTTCTTTAATGAATTTATTATCTTCCTATCATACTTGAGACAGTTTGCCAGCAGTAATGGAAATGTATGATGATAGCCCCCATGACTAATTAGATATACCTCAGTACCACTATCAGTATTGCAGTCTAGAAAATACATTAGATCTTTTAATACATCTGAAAACGTACAGCCAGTTGTCGATTTATCATACCAACCAGTAGTATACTGTATAGTATCTGAATACTTATAATACTTATACTGACAAGCAGCTGCCGACAATGAGTAATCAACTGCAATCTCACGATGGAACAGCTCACCTGTTGAATTGGAAAGCACTGCAATATCAGTTATATCACTCGTATAAAGATTAGAACTAATACACTTAATCGCAATATAAAAATAGCGTCTCATAGCTGTTTAAGAATGTTAGTAAATGTCCTTTCAGTTAACTGATTAAACGTATATAAGTTAAGCAATAATGAATGTATATAATTCTTTTCAATGTCACTTGTGCAAGCTAGTACTTGTAGAAAATGTTGTAAAGATACCCACAGTTTATGAATAAACCTCAGTCGTTCAGTCTCCGTTAATGATAAGACACCATCTAACTGTTGACGTGTTATTGATTCGCTAACTGCAACATTAATTGAAGCTGTCCTCTTTACTATAACATCAACATCTAAAACACTATTATACCATAGTGTAATATCTTCAGCAATGAGTGAATTAAATATACTTAACTCGCTCCTCAATACCTTATGTGTATGTGTACGTCCTGTTCTCACTGTAGATGCAGTACATACCCCTTTAAATGCCATACTAAAAAGACTTAACATGTAATATGGTGTGCTACTTATATAGATAGGAGGATGAACTAAAAGCATATGATTGGATCAAATAACAATGAAAACGCATGAATTATAATATCATAATTATCATAATAATAATGTTACAACATATATATAGTTATAGTTACAATACTATTTACAACGAACTCCATACATACTATAAACTTTATATCCATTTGCTTCTACAATATTCAATGTTCGGTGCTCTGTTCCGTCAGGAGGACCACTGAATACAAGTTTCACTTTTCCTTCGAGAGACATTTCCCACTTAGTAATTGGTGATGGTCCTTTCATGCCATAAGGTGAAAAAGTTTTACTTAAAAAATCAGTCCCCTTACGTGCGGTTATATAAATTAGATTATACCTATCAATATAGTTTTCAAGATGAATTTCTTGATTCTCCTCCCACGGATAGATGTGATTACCTATAATTAATTCAGGTGCTTCCCAACGATGTGTCTCAGTAACTTCAACTCTTGAAGACTTATAAATCTCAAAATCTGTATCTACCCCAAATATTCGTACACCTAACTTTTCATAGCGCAGTACATGATAATGTAATAAAACGGATACAAGTTCACCTTTAGATAAGGTAATCTTCTTTGTGCATACTACCGCTCCTGTAGACCTGCTATATATTTGGAACTCAATATTTTCTTGAGTCTCATGTAATGCTTGACAGTGAAGGTAGACAGTGAATCGACTCTGTTGTGAAATAGTAAATTCATTAGCTAGTACTTGCGCTATTTCATCATCTTTCTTTATAGTATTCCATTCTTTAATCTCAACATATGCGCCCTTAACATGTGTATCAGCCAACGGAGAAGCTATAAACGCACAGTCATGACTTGTGGCTTGCTCAACAATATCAATTACAAAACTGTGTGAAGCTGCAGCACTACACCTATGTGGTTCAGTAACTTCAAGTCGAGATAAGTGATAAATTCTATACCATAGATCTTCTCCAATTGATCGAATACTTAAACTATCTTCATCATATATATTATATTCAAGTTTTATTGTTATCATCTCTCCTGCAGGAAGTGATATAACTTTACTATGAACCGGCTTTGAATGTTTTAAACTATATAGTTGAAACTCTACATTTTGGGTCTTTTGTATTGCTGCACAATGTAAGTAAACTACAACCCGACTACGTTTTGATATAGAAAATCCATGTGCTACACGTGAAACTATAGCATCTTCGTTCTTTAAAATAGCCCATGATTTTGCATATTTTGTAATTTCCCTAATTTTCTTACCACGACTCTGAACAACAATGTCACGAGGTGGTGAAGCAATAAAGGTACTCTCATGACTTGTAGCTTCCTCAACTGCATCAATTACATAGCTCTTTGTAGCTACATCCTTCCTAACGTCTCCAGGATCACCTTTTTCACCTTTATCTCCTTTATCACCCTTGTCACCTCCCGGACCAGTTGCACCAATAGATCCTTGAGGTCCGATAGCTCCTCTAGGTCCAGTACTACCAATATCACCTGTATCTCCTTTAATACCTGCTACACCACGTTCTCCTTGCGGACCGTTGACTCCTATAGGTCCTATATTACCAATGTCACCTTTATCTCCTTTAAAACCTTTTGCACCACGTTCACCTTGTGGACCGGTGGCACCTGCTGCACCTCGCTTACCTTGCGGTCCAGGGCCCCCCATGGAACCTTGAGGGCCAGGAGGGCCATTAATTGATGTTAATAGATCACCATCACTAGGTTCTCTACGTACCCAGTATAGCAGCTGATCATCATCACTAAGCTCAGTATATGTTATCTTAGTGACTCCCGCCTCATCTAATGTATAGATTTCCCAATTAAAACAATATATAGGTGTATACCAAGTGCCAGGATTACCATAATGACGTTTTGCAATTCGTAGCGGAGTAAAACCTAATTTATAACTGTCTCGTATTTCATCTCCATATTTCCTATACTCTCCAGTTTTTATTATTACTGGCTTTACAGTGTTAAAAGCGTGTACATTGAAATCACTCCCTACACTACTATCACCAAATACATCGACCATCTTTACTGATGAGTTATAGCTGACTAAATGTTTATAACATATAACAAAATGTTTATAGCAAAAGTCCTATTATAGGAATGTTCTTGAATGGACTATTCTTCCCAAGTAACAATCCCTTACCATCATATATTTTAGAACCATGCTTAACAAATAAACCATCTCCAGTAATATTCTTCATCTTCTTTGGTACTAACTGTAGACCACGTCCTCGTATTGGTATCACCTTTATACAATGGCCTAATTTGTTTAGATATAAACCATCACCACCACGATGATACCGATTAGAAGGAGCCAGATAGAGACCTTTTCCACTAACTGCTCTTTCAACTCCACCAGAAATGAGACCAGTTGCTAGACCACCTAGAATTGTAGGTAATGCTCTTGCGGCTAGACTAATAAGAGTACCTAAAAATCCACCTTCATGTTTTGCATTTGCTTGCACCTGCTTCCTAGATAACTTTATTTTTAGGTTAGGTCTGTTTATTATTTTAGCTTGCTTTAATTGATTCTCTTGTGTCGAGGTTAGCAGGAACAAACTTGTTGGAGCTGCTTCACTATTTACATCAACTGTGATTACAACTCCTTTATTCTCCTGAATCGCATTCTTCAACTTCGCTTCCTGATTTGGAGATAAATTAATATGTACTGGCTTATACATTATTAGCAAGAACGTATAAGAAGCGTAAGTGTTAACTTTTCTCCACGTAAGTCAATCTCTTTACCACCTTGGTCCGTAACCCACAAAGACAAAGATGAAATGCTGCTAGTTGTAATAGGGAGATAGATTAAATTGTGTGCTACTTCAACAATTTTACGGCCCGGTGGCACATTAGGAAAAAAACTATAAAGTACTGGCTCAGGCACTCCATTCAATGTAGAAGAACCAATAGCATCACACTTGACTAAAATGGAATTGACATCCATAATGTTAACAATATGCTGACCCTCAAATCTACCTGTTTTATCATATTTAATCGCATTAAAACCAAGCACGGATCTAATGCATTTTTCAATAGTAAAATCAACAGCATAATTTTTATCCTTAATCTTCAATATACACTTTAATGTGTTTTTATTAGGTGAAATAGTAATCATTGATTCTTCACCACCAGCTTCTTTAATCAAACGTTGTAATTCATTATTGATTGCATATACTTCATAGCAACCAACAGGTATTTCAATAACTTTCCAGGTCTTACCACCATCAAAACTTACACGTAGTTTATTATTATCTATAGTAATATTAGGAAAAGAATAGTACGTTTCAACTCTCGCTAAAGCCATTTCATAGTGACATCCTTCAGGAAAAACTAATGGAGGTGAAAAAGATGTAACAATCCTGGAACTATCTCCCGAAATAATTATTTGTTTCGCAGCAATGTGCTGCCGCTTATTATCATCATCCATACTAAGAACCGTCACTGTTGCATGCTAGTAGATAAATGAATACAAATATGTTTCCAACTAACTTTAAAAGTAATCATATATAATCTAAATCAAGTATAATTACAATAATATATCCTAAATAATAAAAATTATATATATATATATATATCAATACTGAATCTCCATATTCCTTCCATTACTTCGTATATTCCACATCCTATCATTAATCACGAGAGCATAAGCACGGCTATTTGCAGGAGGATTCTCTTTGAATTGCATATTAATAGATACATCAACATTTCCAGACTTTAAGCGTTCACTTTGTTTTGTTAGATCAAAAACGAATAGGGGAGTTAATTCTTGATATGCAGCAGGGTTCACATTCGCACCTCCAGTTAAGGGATCGAGTCCATAGAAGTCACGAGTAAATGATGTAAATGCATGATAAAAAGGCATACAACGCATATTCTCAAAATCTGCATTAGTATCAAAACTCGGATACTTAACACCATTTAGAATGATTGACATATTGGTTACCTTACAGTGATTGAAAAGGGATGCATTCTTGGTCTGATCATTTATTTTATCAGTCTGCAAACCTACAATAATCCACCTAGGTTTTTCCGTCATAGATGTAAGTCCTAGTTTCCAAGATAATGTTGTAGCTTGCTGAAGCTCAATTAGACAGCATTGGCGCATTCTGAATGATAAATCTAGTATCTGATCTGATCCTATTGTCTTTAATAACGATAATCTCTTTATATCATTTGGTACAACTTTAGGCATCATCCATGATATTTTAGTGAGTTCAACTTTCCCTGCTAGAGCTGCAGTAGCCACTCTATAGATTGCATCATTATCAGTAGGTGCTCTTGAAAAGGTTATTGAATGACGCATACCATACGTAACCGTTTTATGATCTTCAGCGAACCCTAATATAGACTCGAGAGGTATCATAAAACTGAATGAACCCTTCGAGTTTGGTTTCTTTATGATGTAGCTTTGCCGTATTTTAAAGCCTGTATTATCTGCAACCTCAGTAGCTGAATCAGGAACCCAACACTGTGCTAACCCAGAACTTTTGTTAAAAGTACTAGTATTTTTAACAGAATTAAGTATAGTTATTGCATGACCAGGATGATTCAAGCTCTCCACTAAGGTACCATTTAGCTTATAGCTTATATTAGTAAATAAATACAAAATTCCGTTATTTGTGAGTGCAACATTATCAGCATCTTCATAGGGAGTATTATCATTCTTCACTAATTTCCCCTCAAATAAAATCCAACTACGGTGTGGGAGATAAAAGTCATCACTATTTTCAATGATTATATCAATTTGTCCTGAAGTATTTAGCCTTGAACCTACAATCGGTTGATACTCAGTATAATCAATAGATTTAATTGAATCATCAGTAGTCCATTTCGCTCCCACATCTAGAAAACTATCACTTGATGACATCTTATTAATCAAAAATGATACCAGATCCGTTAATTAAATTATTAATATTCACCTTTGGTTTCTTCTTCTTCTTACTACAATCAATCGATTCTACCTCCACCTTCCTAGCAGTACTTGATTGACTTGACTTAGTATGAGTTACAGTAGGTTTCCGCTTTCGTTTCAAATGATTAACACTCTTAGTCACTGCGTTTTTTAAAGCTTTTTCCGCCTCAGTAGTAGCTCCACTTACCACAGCGTTTGTAACCTTTTGAGCTATAGCTGACTTTGCAGCAGTATTTATTACATCTTTCACCCCACTCGAAAAGAGTCGTTTAGTTAAATCACTCAAAATACCACCCCCTATATAATTATGATAATAGAGTCTATTGCTTCTCTTCGGTATTATAACTAACATTATTTAGGTGAGATAAAAGTGCTTATAAGATTATATTGTACAAGTGATATTGCTTTACGTCTACGTAGTTCATCAAGTATTGCAGTTATCTCGTTCCTTGTCGACGTCTGATTGCCAGCCTGATATGATCCTAATAACAAGGTTAACTTATCATGCATGGACTTTATGCTGCTAGGTAAAAAGATAATTCCATCCCCATCTGCTTCATCATCGTTTATAGGAGTGTTAAATTGACTAAATACTTTCCTCCATTTATAAGTACCCTTAGGATTAGTACGTCCAGATTGAGGTGCTGGATTATTCATAACATCCGTTTGTAGTACTAGCTCTCTATAATTATTGAAATCCTCAGGCTTCAACTTCATTGCTTTAGTAGCTTGCTTATCCATGATTAGATGCCATAATCCACTTGTCCCTTTATACTCCTTACCATCTACAGTTATGTTTGAATCCTTATCGAGTATAACATTACTAGCACCCATTCTAAAGCCACCATCATCAGTCTTATATATTCCCCAATATGGATCTTGAGTCGAAGTAGAATCCTTAATCCCATGTTTCTTAAATGCATTCTCAAGAAGTCCAACTGCTGGCTTGATTTGTTTGTTCTGAAGATCTATACTTATATTCTTCAAATCATTACGTATTTCTTTCGTGGCTTCAGTACTTGTTTGTATTATAGGTTTAAAAAATGTATTCAAACTCTCCTCCTGAGCTAAACCTTTAAGTTTTTCATTCATGTTCTTCTTCTGTATCTTATGTACTGTTTCAATATAGTCATCTACCATTGCATTACGTTTCATAGGATTATCAATCTTCAAAAACGACATGATGCTTACTCAGTACATACATAAGTACATATAAAGCAACTTTGTGATAACACCGTTGTTTATAGTAGTTTTAGCTAGTTATGTTGTAGGAAAATAAAAGTGATCCAAGTTCTTACGGTACTTTCCATTAGACTTGCTACTTGTTAAGTCTAAAGTCACAAAATTGTATGGAGCTGAGTCCCATACACTTTTACAAAAACTATGAAATTCCTTTGATGACATATCATAACTGCAATGGTCTGCAAATATAAAATTCAGATTCTTTATATCTTGTCTAAATAGTATAATAAAGTTAGCGTTCTCTCTAACAGACCTACGCGGTAACATGAAGTAATTTTGACTGATATAAATAACATTGACATTGTTGTGTCTACCTCTAGTATAAAATGCCTCAGCCTTATTCTGTCTCTCAAGAATGCAGTCATCAAAGATCATTAGATTCTTCTCAGCTGCATCAAGATCAGCAGGATCGGGAATAAGTGAACAATCATTATAGAACTCACTCTTTATCTCGCCATTACAAGGACCAGTATATTCATCTAAGACAGTAAGTGGTGATATTCCATTCTTTTGTAAAACATGTTGATGAGTGAAAAGGTTTGAAATTTGCTCTTTACTTAGCCCTTTACTGAATCCTTTCTGCAACATCCGATACTCCATCTGATGTAAACTTAGTCCAAACACATATAAGTGGTTAAAGTCTAACCAAGTAGGTTGAAGTAGTAGATTGATAAGAACAGTAGTCTTTCCACAAGAACTCTTTCCAACGATTAATCCTCTCAAACTATGAGGTAATAAAGGACTATTAGACCGTTTCTGATCTATCGATGACCATGAGTAAATACCATTAACTTCCATCTTTAATATCAGTTAGAGGGATCCAAGAGTTGAATTCATCTTGATAACCTAACCACTTCACGTATACCTCACGGATGCCATTCCTCTTCCTTTTTCTTATAACTTTTTCAATTCTAAAAATCTCCTGATTAGTTTTCTGTAATTCTTCCTCATAAAATGATCCCTTAATCACCTCACCTTGGAGATCAAGCAGCTTATACGTTACAGGATCAGTAGTCTGAACCTTATCAACTATAAACACTTCTTCAGTAAAATTTGGTGTGAAGCCTTTTTCAAATTGCTTTTTCTTCTTACTAATTCGTACGCGATCACCGATACTAAATTTCGCCTTTTCTACAGCCTGAGTCCTCTTTCTCGCTTCTATTTCATCATCACCAAAAAGTGCCTTATAAACATGATCATGCTTTGATGGTTGTCTTGCGGCTGCTGGCTTACATTTGATGGAGCGGTGGTAGGTGTTATTATATTTATGTATGATATCTGGTAGAACATCAATATATCTACGTGTATTGTTCGCAGTAAAATATTTAAACATAATGCGCTTTATTGTCCGATTCCATCTTTCTACAATAGTAGATTTTTCCTCATTTTCAGTGGTATACATAGCAACGTGCTTCTTCTTCGCTAAACGCTTCATGTCAGCATTCCAGTACTCTAAACCTTTATCAATCCAAAGCTTTTGAGGAGGCTTTTCCTTCATCCATAATTTACTAAAAGCCTTTGCAACTTCAGTCCCTTTTTTAGTTTTTATAGGGATTGCCCAACCATACTTTGAAAATGTATCAATTACCATTAAAATATATCTATAACCATTATTTGATTTAGAAAATGCTTGCATGTCTACTAAATCTGAAGCATGGATTTTATTTGTACCTTTAACGTATACGCGCCTCTTCCTAAATTTCCGTTTTACTGGTCTATGCAGCTCATCGGCAAGTTTATCGCTCCACTTATTTACTCCAAAACCTAACCTTCTTTTAGTACCAATGATTGTTTGTACGATTTTTTTATCTACATGTTCACGCCACCCTTTAGCTTTCAATTCAGTTAAACGCTTTAACATAGTATCATCGCAAGTATGTTTACCTTTTATGCTTGGATTATCTCTATAACAAATATCATGCTGCATTGAAATCCTATCCACAGAGTTAAAAGGTAAATGCTCTCGCTTAGGTAAATCATTTTCATTCAGTTGTTCTTCTAAGAGATTAAAAGGTCCCGTATAATGATGACTTGGTAACATAAACCCATTTTTCGGTCTCGGTAACTTCCCAATCAATTTATGAATATCCATTATTTAGCTCTAAGGTATTAAGTACCTGCTGATATTGGAGGTTGTTATCCGATAACTTCCTCAATACATATAAGCATAGATGACCGCAAATATGTGTATTCAATTTTTGAATTATATTAGTATTACGTTGAATAACTGAGATATTCCTTTCAAATTCTGCATGAGTTTTTAAATATCTTTGAATCTCAATAGGTGTTATCTGACCAAAACTATCAAAGAACAGCCTCTTCGAACCCTTTTTAT
>JAUJPK010067762.1:0-11948 GCA_032270525.1 Callophyllis flabellulata | reverse complement strand
AATGACACTACAGATTGGTTTCCATTCTTGATACAACAATTCTTCATGAGATTTTGTTCTCGTGACTTCCAAAGTATGAATGCTTTCGCACTATAGCAACGCAACTTTATCATGCCTTCGCATGCTCATTTGATATTATGTTTAATTCTTCACTATCATTCCATCATAACCCTTTAGCACGTTCGACTGGGACCATGGAATGTCGCATTCATGCATGATTACTATACTTTCCCCCCTTTTTTCGCATAAAGCTTAAAGCGCTTGTTTACTTTCAATTTTTCAGACCCCCATCAATGTGGATCGCAACGCTTGGCATCATCGTCGTCATCATCAGCTTAAATTCTACATCGCCAATGTCCATCCACTGCTGATGATAAAATTTCAACCAGTTATTATGTGTTCTTTGTGTTAGTTAGAATTAAGGACATTGAACTTCGGATCTCATCGCCGTCGTCACCGTCTACAGATTCTACAAGTCAACGTTGGATTCAAGCATCGGAAAAATCTCCAATTTTTCGACTGGGGGCCGGGGATGTCACGGAATAGCAAGCAATGGATTTATGGTGTACCATACCAACATATATTTTGGACACCTCAGCACGGGGAACTTTCTTATCAACAACATCGTGCACGTGGAGCAGGAAAACTCACCCCCGTGAGCACTCTTTTGGGTCCTATATAAGACCCCCCGTTCAACGCTAAAGTACGGCGCACTCCAGGGACAACACTACTCGTCAGCTACGCACTATGCCCAAGGTTACCGAGACGTGAGTCTACGCCCGTCAACCCTACGAGGTATCTGGCTCTCTCCACAAGCACTACCTATCGACAGCACCGGCAGATCCACGACACATACCCTAGCGAGGACTGGATCCTGATTATAAGGGACTGTGATATTCCTTCCCTTCACGTATACTGTATTTACGTTCTGTGACCAGTCCATCGCTAGTTATAATTATGTTGTGTCGTGCCTGTACATGTATTTTATAATTCCACTATTGTTGTATTGTAACAGGGCATAAATCGAATTGATTCTAAACTGTCTTTTGACAGCTATGCGCAGTTGATCTAATTGAAGTCACCAGTATTATATTACCTGATTACTACTCATCGTGAGAAAGGAATGTTATATGCTTCATAACTGATTTATTATTGTGCTCTATTGAGTACCTATATTACTCGTTCCAAAACCTGAATTGTAACCCAGATATTGCTATCGTTTGCCATCGGCATTGTTTGTTATAACACATCATATATAAGATTCATGGTTTTGTTCTAAATTAAATGTGAGGCTCAATATAAAAAAAACTTGTACGATTGTTGGTTCATTCATTATGTGCTGAATTTCTATGTCGTTCATATTCAGTTGATACCAACGTCGTATCAATTACATGGAGGGGACACCTTTTTGAGCCTTACTTATTTCTATTCCGTATTTATAATGCATTGTTTTCTTCTTTTCACATGAGAACCTGTCCTGTCGTGTGCTAGTATCCAGTTTGCGCAGTGAAGCCAGCATGCGGTCCACGAGAAACAACCCCTAAACTTCAGAACCAGATGTGTTCAGTTAAGTGATCTCGCTGTTTGCCGTGTTCCGTCTTGTCCCTCATTCTTCGACGTGGCTTTTCTTTTTCAATCTATGTGTCGTTTGTCTTCTTTAGCGGTTGGTTGGTGAGCGGATCTCAATTTTACATTTATCACCTGCCTTGAAAGCTTTTACGCTTTAGGTTGTCGATCCGTACGGCGGACACGTAATTGGGTGTTTTTGTAGATTTGAGAATAGTCTTTAGGGAATTTTGCGTTAGTTGTGACGTCAGGTCAGTTTGTTTACATTCTTTTTATGAGCGATAGTGCGAGTCGATGTCTCCTTTTGTCTTTTCTTCTCTCTTTCTGTAAATATCGTTACACGTTGTGAATTTGTTTTCCTTGAGCCGTGTTTTCGTAGCGGTCCAGTGCGCGTCATTAATTTTGTATATTGTTGTTGAATATTCACATTTTTCATACTTGTACTTTTGCCACATGAGATTGAGCGTAGGCAATTGGTTGTGAGGCACCCAATTTTGCCTTGGATTCTGTTTTGCATTTTGAATGTGCTCACAGTACATTTATGTATAGTTGTGGATGATATTTTCCCACACAGTGATTTTCTTTTCCACTTCAGTTCACACAAACTAGAAGTTGTGAACATAAGTCGTGATTTTGAGGTTGGTTACACCTGCGTGTCACCTTAGCCATTGTGCTAAAAAGAAGTCTTTAGACTACATTTTTGACTCCACAGCTGTCTTCTTACTAGTATAAGCATTTAGGAGAGAAAAATACCTCCACATTGTGCACTTAACTAGCTACAGCTCGTATTGACTTGAACGCAGAGCAGGGAAATATCCCTTGTATTTGCATTACACGTATTGATCGTTGTTTGCACATACACGTAGCAACCCCAAGTATTTGTGTATGCTTTAATTGTCTTGTGACGACAAGAGTAATTTTTCGTGCGCCTAGTATAAGGCCTTGCATAGACATTGTCTGCTTACACCACCTCAACACGCATTGCTCTAATACTTATCGAGCACACTTGGACTAAAGTCCGCAATCGCCTCATTTGAAAAGCCGCAATAAAGTCGTGCTTTCAAATATTGTTTACTGTGAGTAAACGTCACGCTCGGTGTCTCACTACACGGAGTTAGTCGCTACGGCGTATTGTTTATCGCCAACAGTTTGGCATACTTGTATTTGTTTACATCTACCCCCCTACTCCCACCCTTGTATACACTTGCATACCTAGATCGCCGTCACCATGGCGGATCTCAAAGAGCTCATGAGTGTTGGGCGAGAGCTAGGTTACGAGAAAGAAACTTTGCAGACCTTCATAAGAGAAGGTATTGAAAGAGAAGAGAAAATAAGGAAAGAAGAGAGAGAAAGAGAAGAGAAAATAAGGAATGAAGAGAGAGAGGAAAGGCGTCTCGCCAGAGAGTTAGAAAAAGAGAAAATGGAAAAAGAAGTTGAGTTAAAGAGACTCGATATAGAAAAGGCTAGGATTGAGTCGGAAGCAGGTGCAAATGCTCAAGCTCGTCATTCTGGTTCAAGCGCTCCTAAGGGAATCAAAATGCCTTTCTTTAATGAAAAAAATGATGATTTAGACGCTTATTTGCACCGTTTTGAGCTGCAAGCCACCAGTAAGGGATGGCCCCAAGATGAATGGGCTGGTACTCTAACAAACCTGTTGACAGGTACAGCTCTTGAAGTCTTGCATGGTTTAGAGGTGAGTGAGGCAAGGAATTACTCCAAGCTAAAACAGGCCTTACTCTCAGGATGACAGCAGACGGTTACCGTTCCCGTTTTAAGACGACCGAACCACAACATGATGAAGGATTTGAAAGTTTTTTAAGTCGTCTGACTAAACTGTTTTCAAGATGGCTTGAATTGGAAAATGTACAAAAGGGAGACTTTGACAAATTATGGGAGCTTATACTCATAGACCAAGTCTATTCTGCCTGTCATAATGACATTGTAGTGTTTTTAAAAGAGCATGAGCCCAAGACTTTGGCCGAATTACGTGAGTTTGCTCAGAAGTACTCGAAGGCCCACCCAACAAAACAACTTCGAAAAACCTCGGTCATTGATACAGCGAACACAGCTCACACGTTTGACGACAGAGGACGATCTCGGCCTAAGCAAAGAATGTACAACGGTCAAAGATCCACAAGCGAAGACTTTACAGAGAGACGAAACAACTACAATAAACGTAAATTTCAACGTCATGGAGACTCGAGCAAAAGTCGTGATAGATGGCAAAATCAAGACAGATTTCGTCCCCGGGATAACCACTACAATAGTCGTGATCGTTTCGACTCTCGAGATAGAAGTTCCAGGTTCGCACAGAACAAAGATCCAAGACCACACAGACACCCCCAGTATAATCCTAGCAACACATACCCCCACAGAGCTTATTGTTGCTCGCTCATTGCTGGTGCTACAAACCAAAATGGCACTCAGTCTACAGATCGCACAAATGTAGCCCTTACCTCGCTAAGTGTCACGTCTGGTCAACTCAACCTTCAAGTTGGCACAATTAATGGCCAACCATGCTCAGTTTTACGTGATTCTGGTTGTGATTGCGTGGGTGTTCAAAAAGATTTTGTTTCAGATAAAGACTACACAGGTAAATTCTCAGAATGCCAGCTATATGGTGGACAGGTAGTGAGATTTCCCACAGCAGTCGTCGACATTACAACACCATTTTACTCAGGCACAGTTGTAGCCCATGTGTTGGAAAAATCTGTTGCAAACCTTATTCTAGGAAACATAAATAAACAAGGGTCTGACACCAAAATTGGTGAGAACAATGACAATGGTCCGTCGAGAGACGACCACAATAACAAAAATCCCGAGCATTGCTCACACCCCATTGCAAACGCTGTAACAACACGTTCAGCCAATTCCCCCGCCACATCGACCAATACGTCGAACAGTCAGTCTGAGAGTTTGTTTGGTAACCTTAGTCATAAAGAGTTTAAGGGAGCCCAGAAAACGGACCCTACGCTAGCTGAATTGTTTCAAAAAGCTATGTCAGGTAGCAAAACACACTGTGTTGAAAATGACACACTTTTTCGTGTACTGACAAAACATAACAAGACTCACAAACAGCTGGTTGTACCGCAAAAGTTTAGAAGTCAGTTACTCTTCATGGCCCATGACTCGGTCACAGCTGGTCACTTAGGTCTGTCGGCCACAAAGAAAAGAATACTGCCTAAATTTACATGATTAGGGATATTGGACAGTACGTTCGGTCGTGCGACGTCTGCCAAAAGAAAAGACAAAAAAAACCTTCAGTGCCACTTGGTCACAGGGAAGTCCCTCAGACCTCTACAAGATTCGCACCCTCTGAACTTGGGTTTGGCCGCAAGGTTAGAGGCCCAATGGATGTTGCCTTTGATATTTTCAGTGGTCAATCGCCACGAGGTGAAGAATTCACCTATGCTCACAATTGTGTCAACAAATTGAAGCCTAAATTCAGAGATAATTGTAAGTTAGCACAAGTTCAAAGAGAACAGAAGGCGAAGCAGTACAAGCGTTACGCCGACCGAGGTTCGAGTCTGCGCACATACAAGAAAGGTGATACAGTGTTGGTGTTACTTCCAACAAACGGAAACTCCATGGTCATGAGTTACCAAGGCCCGTATGTGATACAGTCAGTGCAAAGCAATGACAATTACAAACTCAAAATAGGTAACACATTGCGCATGTACCATGCAAACCTACTTAAGAGGTACTACATGCGGGATAAGCCTGATCACAACACCATGATCCAGTCAGCAAACTCGCTTTGCAGCAGTACACCTTTGACATTGCAGCTATACAAGGCACTGACAACACGCTCAGTGACATTTTGAGCCGTATGTGAAGTAAGATTGCAAGTTGCAGCTTTCATCCACAGGCTCCTATGCACAAATGGTACCAGATAACTGTATATAAGCTTGTTGCAAACCCATTTTGTCATTGAATAATTTTAAGAATTGCTAGAATTTGTGGAATATCACAGATTCAGAACGTGAATTTCTCTTGCATTTATTTTACAGTGATTTGTTATTCTTTCTACGTTAAGAATAAAAACGACAACTCACTTTCGCATTTTCTCGATTGCCCCACTATTTTTTTTTCTCCCTAGGGCTATAGAGAGGTGCTTTGCAAGGAAACTATACTCACGTCAATTGTATAGATCACTTATAAAAGTGAAATCGCTATTATGTAATATGTTTCAGTTACGGTGATGCAATGGAGGGCCATAGAAACCGCTAGCTGTTATAATTACCATTAATGATAAATACAAGTCAGTTTCAGGTGAGGTAATGCAGGGGCATAGAAACCAGAATCGACTTACCAAGCTATAACACGTTATAAATGTCCAATCAAGGGACATAACCAAAATAACCCCCCCGCGGGTTGGGGGTATATAAATAAATCCGCCGCCCCACCAGCGTGAGGTGAAAGCCCTCTGTTGGTGAAATGTCGCACATACACCCCACATCTCGGTGTATATGTGCGATATTTTCTTTTGGTGTATCGTCCTCTTCTTCTTCCCTCTAGCTTCCTTCTTTTATTTCTCCCCCTCCACCGTCTGCTCTTCGGTGCAGCAAAACATGGAGAGCGGTCATCCCACAGCGTGGGCGCCTTGTTGACCGTGAGGTGCGACCCGTGATGGGGGAAGCTGACTCCTGGGGGTTGAGGCAAGCTCAGTCTGCGGACTGTCCCTTGCCAACACACCTCTTCGGACCAGACCTTTCCCCTAAGACGGGAGGGTGGCATGGCCCATGCCACCCAATCGGTTCGGTTCTGGTGTGTCTTCTGGTGACGGAGCCTTGGGTCAATCCAGAGTAGGGGTTGCTCGCAGCCCCTATGAGGAGTATACCTCCGGTGTAGCCCTGGCACAGCTCTGGATTTCCGAGCAATGTGTCCCCTTGTTGGACTCCGTGGCGGGTGGGGAGCACCGGAGGTGAACCATAAAGAACAACACCTATGGATACCTCTTCAATTTTCGACCCCAACCCTTACCCCGAATTTGAAAGAAAGTCTTGCCTGGGAGAAGCGGGTGCATCTTCCCAGTCAAGCACCAACTTAAAACGTAAGTTCCTTGACTCTGCAAGTAGTGGTGCTGTACACCCTTTTCACAGGGAAACTGTACAGAAGCCTTACGTTTTGATGAAATCCAAAAACAGCGATACAAAGAAAATAACATCACTATCAGTCTTTGTGATCAGCAAGACGCTGGCAAGCATCGCGGGTGAACCGGAGTCAGTGAAGAAACTGGCCTCTGGGGATCTCCTGGTGCAATGCAAAAAAGCTTCGCATGTCGATAACCTTCTAAAAATCGACACGTTCGCTGGTGTTCCCTGCGAAGTTGAGCTTCACCAGAAGCTCAACCAATCAAAGGGAGTTGTTCGCAGCCGTGACTTGGATGGCTGCTCTGAGGAGGAGATCCAGTCAGAGATCAATGGTGTGGTCCATGCCCGTCGTATGAAAACACGGCGGGATGGCAAACTGATTGACACCAGCACAGTCATCCTCACGTTTGACTCGTGCCGCCCTCCGAAGAGCGTCAAAGCCGGCTACCTTCTTCTGAAGGTAGCTCCATACGTTCCGAATCCTCTGCGCTGCTTCAAGTGCCAGAGATTCGGCCACGGTCAGGCAAGCTGTCGCAACAAAGCTGTGTGCCCTCGATGTGGAAAAGGGGGGCATGACGAAAAGGACTGCTCTGCCAGTCCGAAATGCCCCAACTGCCAAGGAGAGCACACAGCATTCTCCAAAGAATGCCCGACTTGGAAACAGGAGCGTAGCATTCAAGCCTACAAAGCCGAACATGGCTGCTCCTTCGTCGAGGCTCGCAGAGTGGTATGTCCCACTCCGACAGTTCCACCAGAAAGAACTTTTGCAAGTGCCGTGCGCAAAATTCATACTTCTTCTCGAAGCATTGGCACCAGCACCGCTGAAGATCTCAAGAAACCAGCGGTGGCGGTCAAGCTAGCGTCAGCAAAAAATCAAACAAAATCGTCATCACAGAAAGAAAGAAAATCTACACGTTCTGATTCAGACCCGACTCTGAAGTTGAAGAACCGCTTCAGCGTTCTTCGGGTGGAGGAAAAATCTACCTCCTCTCAACCCCCCTCTACTTCTAGTCCCTCCCTGGTCCCACCCCTCATGGGTGTGGAGGCCAGTCCCCCCTTCACAAACCCTAATACCCTCCCCCTTCCCCCCTCTCCAGGCTCCCCTTCAAAACCTTCCTGTCACGGGAGGTCGGGGGAGTCTTCACAAATTAATGTTATCTTAACACAGCCTTCGCGACATAGGCGCAGATCCATGTCGCAAAAAAATAGACTAAGAAATGTTTTCGATGCAGGTCCATCCTCCTCAGAAACAGACAACAATGGCAGTTCTGCAATGGAATCTTAGAGGTCTGAGACCTAACATTGCGGAGCTGTCATTGTTGTTAGGACAATTCAGTCCAAAAATCGTCTGTCTCCAAGAGACAAAATTACCTGATGGCGTCGATCAGCACATTAGAAATTTCACCAGCTATAACCAGTATTTCTCGGAAAACCAGATTGCATCTGGTGGTAACACTATTTATGTAAACAATCAAACTCCAAGCAGACAAATCCAATTAAACACTAGTCTACAAGCCATGGCTGTGCGGGTCTCCCTACACAGACCTATTACCATCTGCTCAGTCTATATACCACCCAACTTTAAACTCCAACTTAAAGATATTGAAAACTTAAAAAACCAACTGCCTACCCCATTTATCATACTTGGGGATTTTAACGCCCATAGCCCTCAGTGGGGTTCAGACTCCACAAGCCAGAAAGGCAAAATAGTCGAAGACTTCCTTCTAAAAAATAACGTCTGTGTTTTAAATGATGGCTCCCCAACCCATTTAAATGATGCAACACTTAAAACATCATGCATCGATCTCACCCTATGTGATCCTTCCCTAGTTCCTAACCTTCAATGGTCTGTGCTTGACGACCCGCATGGCTCAGACCACTTTCCAATCTTCGTTACTCCTGACACGCCCCAAACAAACTCCATACCCCAACGTTTCAATTTTAAGAAAGCCAACTGGGACGCATTTGGAATTGAATGCTCTCAGTCTCTCAACCCATCTTCCACCATTGATTTTGACGACTTTCATACATCACTAATTCACATTGCTGAAAAACACATCCCCAAAACATCTAATAAACCACGCAAGCATAAGGTCTGGTTTTCCGAAGAATGTCAGAACGCCATAAAGTCGAAAAAGACTGCCTATAAAAAATTTATTACTACTAAGTCTGCACAAGACTTAGTCGCTTTTAAAAAAGCCCGAGCCCAGGCGCGCAAAAGCATCAGAGATGCAAAGCGCGGATCTTTTAAAAAATATGTTTCTAAAATAAACTCTCAGACACCAATGAACAAAATTTGGAAAATGATTAAAAAACTGAAAGGAACACACACAGACTCAATCAAACACGTTCAAAAACCAGATGGTCATATGGCCGAAACTGAAAAAGACATTTCAAATTGCTTAGCATCAACTTTATCCAAAAATTCTTCCTCTGCAAATTATAATGACCATTTTAAAAAGTTCAAAGAAGCATCAGAAAGGAAACCCCTTAATCTTAATTCCCCCAACTTAGAGCAATACAACTGTCCTTTCTCCTTTGAGGAGCTAAAAGCCGCCATTTCGGACCTGAGCAATACAGCGCCAGGTCCCGACGATATTCATAATGAACTTTTGAAACATTTACCCCCCGAGACACTCATATTACTTTTAGAAATTTTTAACCACTACTGGTCTACAAACACTTTTCCTGATTGTTGGCGCTGTGCCACAATCATCCCCATCCCAAAACCTCAAAAAGATCACACAAACCCTGCAAACTACCGTCCCATAGCCTTGACCAGCTGTCTCTGTAAATTAATGGAGAAGTTGGTCAATAAACGTCTAATGTGGTTTCTAGAAACCACAAATTCTCTTTCTAAACTCCAGTGCGGTTTTCGAAAATCCCGTTCGACCATGGACCATCTGGTAAGACTAGAAACTTACATCCGAGACGCCTTTATCAACAAACAACACGTCATTGCCATATTCTTTGATCTAGAAAAGGCGTTCGACACTACTTGGAAATACGGCATCCTGAGGGATTTGCACGACCTGGGCCTTCGTGGCAACCTTCCGTCTTTTATACAAAATTACCTACATAACCGTTCTTTTGCGGTTCGCGTGGGATCTACATTTTCCGATCCACATTACCAAGAGGAAGGCGTTCCTCAGGGAAGCATCCTCTCACCTCTCCTTTTTGAAATTAAAATAAACTCTATTATGAATACCTTACAAACAAATATAAATAGTTCTCTGTACGTGGATGATTTTTTGATCTGTTACAGATCAAATGCTAAGATCGACGCCATCGAGAGGAAATTACAACTACAATTGAATCAAATTCAAAAGTGGGCAAACGAAAACGGTTTTAAGTTCTCCCCACAGAAAACTGTAGGTGTTCATTTCTGCAGAAAAACATCCTGCGCCCGGACACCTGACTTATATTTAAATAATCAACAAATACCTTTTAAGGACCATGCTCGTTTCCTCGGAGTCATCTTCGACAAAGGCCTTACTTTTCTCCCTCACATCAAAGATCTCCGTCTTAGATGCCAGAGTGCCCTTAACGTTTTAAAAATCCTGTCTAACCCAGAATGGGGAGGTGACACTGAACACCTGCTCCATCTCTATCGCTCTCTTATCCGCTCAAAGTTGGACTATGCCTGTGCGGTCTATGGATCGGCAGCAAAATCCAACCTACAAATGTTGGACCCAATTCAAAACCAAGGTCTTCGCCTCGCCCTGGGGGCTTTTCGTACCTCTCCTGTCGAGAGTCTCCAGGCCGAAGCAAACGAACCGTCCCTCCACCTTAGGAGAAAAAAATTATCTTTACAGTATGCAGTCAAAATCAGCTCTACCCCAGAGAACCCTGCATATGACTGTGTTTTTAAACCAGACCCTACTACCCTAAAAAACATTGAATCTCGAAAGAATTTTCCCAAACCTTTCTGTCTTCGAATCCTCGATGATTTTAAAGAATTAAATTTCTCAAAAGAGAACACAATGGATTTTTCTTTTTCAGATGTGCCACCTTGGCAACTAAACAAGCCAAAGGTGGACCTCGAACTCACAAAACACAACAAAGAAATTACAGACAAAACTACTTTTGAAACATCTTTCAATAACCTCATCCAGAGGTATGAAAATCACCAACAGATTTACACGGATGGCTCAAAGTCCGACTCCGCTGTTGGGGCTGCTGCTTTCGCGCCGCCCCGCAGCCGACGCCGGCGGAGCCTTCCTCCACAAGCATCCATTTTTACTGCAGAAGCTTCTGCTCTCGACATGTCTCTAGACATTGTCGAGAAATCTTCAAATACATCTTTCCTTATACTCTCTGATTCGTTATCATGCCTCAAGGCATTACAGCACTCTGACACCAACTGTCCTATGATTTTAAAACTTCTCTTGAGGGTACATGCCCTTACACTAAATAATAAAAATATTGTTTTCGCATGGCTCCCAAGCCATGTTGGCCTCCGTGGAAACGAGCAGGCCGACAAACTAGCAAAGGAGGCTCTGGACCTGCCCGTCCCACCAGGCTTGAAGGTCCCTTACAAGGACCTCAGACCTGGTATTCAAAAACATGTTTTAACCGCCTGGGAAGAGCAATGGTCCTCCCAGGTGAACAACAAACTATGGGAAATAAAAAAGAAGCTTCGTCCTCACATCCAAGGGAACCTCCCACGGAAGGACGACGTGATTTTTAACCGACTGAAAATTGGACATTCTTTATTTACACACCGACACATTCTTGATGGCGACGACAAACCTTTTTGTTTCATATGTAATTGTAATCTTACTATTAAACACCTCCTTTTGGAGTGTGTCGACTTTCGGGATGTGAGGGCGAAACATTTCAAAGCAAAGGACCTCAAAACTCTTTTTGAGGTCATCCCAAATTATAAAATTTTAAACTTCATAAAGGAAGTTGGATTTTATAATAAGTTGTAAATTTTTAAAATGTGAATAAAATTCAAAGACATTCTTAGACAAAAATATTATCTTTCTATCTATACACACATGTAAATATTAATATTATTTATACATCGCTAGACTCTACTGTAAATATCTTTTCCTTTTAAGTAATGGTGCTATTGCACTTTTTAACATTTTAATAAAAAACCCTCTAAAGAGGACAAAGTGGAGAAAGACCAAAAGTGTTTCTCGGCGCCGAAATGACCTTATAGTGTCGATGGAGCCGTAAAACCCCAAACAAACAAACAAACAAACTACCTTCATCTGCAGCAAATGTGGACGTGACTGTCATGCGAGAATTGGTCTCATAAGTCACACGAGACGATGTTCA
>JAUJPK010066652.1:0-11021 GCA_032270525.1 Callophyllis flabellulata | reverse complement strand
GATCACATTATTCCTTTGGCGCGTGGTGGCACTAATGACCAATCAAACGCTCAGGTTCTCTGCCGAAAATGTAACTCGATTAAAGGTTCTCGATAACAAACTCGTTTGTCCTAGCACATAACCCCCCACTGGCACACCTGGGTACTGGTATGATTTGCAGAAAAACACGCTCCTATCTACCCCGCATCCCTGAGGAAGCAGAGTTCCGCGAAATCAACGATTGGGGTTAGGCGCGTGAATGAGCTGGGGCTTTTTAATTTTCTGCGTGGATTGCATATCCCTGACCTTGAACGGTCAGCGGATCAATTCGCCAGATTCGATTGCTATTCGCAATCGGCTAAGTTGCACATTGAACTCAAATGCAGGCGATCCCATTACGACACACTTCTCATTGAGAAAAAGAAATTTGATAATCTCATCGCCCGTTCAACGCAACTTCAGTTTTCTCCTTGCTACATAAACTCAACACCGCAAGGAATCTTTGCCTTCAATTTGTTGGCAACCAATATCACCTGGCAGACCGAACTTATGCCAGCAACGACAGACTTTGAGAACGCATCAACCATTGAGAAGGTTGTTGGCTTCTTACCAATAAGCGAAGCAATACACCTATCGGGGGCGGTGGGTTACTAAGCGAAAAGAGAAATTCAAATGGCAGGAAGACCACCGAAACCAACCGAGCAAAAGCGCAAGACTGGCAATCCTGGCAAGCGTGCATTGCCTGACTTAAAGAATGTCATTGCATTGCCTGCAATTAGGCGCGATGTGCCTGAGCATTTGTCAGAGGCTGGTCAAAAGATGTGGGTAGATATTCAAGCCGTTGCACCCTGGTTGGCAAATTCAGATGCAACCATTCTCACTGAACTTTGCGAGAAGATGGATCGCAAGAATGACCTTGCAGCAAAGTGGGCGTTGGCAGAGCCAGTGCTTTACACTGACAAAGGTTATGCGTATCCAAACCCGCTTTTCAAAATGCTTCTCAATTTGGAAGCTGAAATTATCAAGGCTTTGTCTCTGCTCGGTATGACTCCGACAGATCGCACAAAGTTGGGGGTTGCTGAAGTCAAGGCTCGCGGAAAGCTCGAAGAGTTATTGGCAACGCAAAAGAAGAATGGCTGAACTTAACGCTTGGCCTCCACGCTGGCTGACCGAAGTTCCTGAAGCCGACATTGCAAGAGGCGATGGCGAGATTTACAGTCAATTTGCCGAAGCCGTTTGCCGTGTCACAAAAGATTCAGTGGCATCGCCCGCTGGCAAGTTGATTGAACTGCGCTCTTGGCAGAAAGAATTGTTGAACCACATTCTCGCCCGAAATGAGAATGGTCGCTTTAGACATAGAACCGCCCTTGTCGGTATGGCACGCAAGAATGGAAAGTCAGCCTTGGCTGCCTCGATGGGTCTTGCTGGTTTAACTCTTGGTGGCAACGGATCAGAAATCTATTCCTGCGCCGCTGATAAAGAACAGGCACGCATTGTGTTTGGCACTGCCAAGCGAATGATTGAGCTGGATGAAGAACTCTCTGCGATGTTCACGCTTTACCGTGATGCCATTGAGTTCAAAGACAAAGGTTCGGTTTACCGAGTCCTTTCGGCTGAAGCCTTTTCCAAAGAAGGTTTGAACCCATCGCCACTTGTTATCTTTGACGAGGTTCACGCACAACCATCGTGGGATTTGTGGAACACACTTTCTCTCGCAGGCGGTGCGCGTGCGGATTCACTCTTGCTTGGTATCACAACCGCTGGTGTGAAAACGCAAAGCAACGGTCAAGATTCACTTTGCTATTCCCTTTATCAATATGGGCAACGCATTGTTAAGGGTGAGGTTCAAGACCCATCATTCTTTTTTGCCTGGTGGGAAGCGCACAAACCTGAAGGCGACCACCGCGATCCAAAAATGTGGGAAGAAGCCAACCCTGGTTTTGGCGATATTGTGGACAAAAGCGATTTTGAATCCGCAGTTTTGCGCACACCTGAAGCTGAATTTCGCACCAAGCGAATCAACACTTTCGTTTCAACCTCGGTGGCTTGGCTACCAACAGGGGCTTGGGAAGCGCTTGAAGATAGAGAGCGCGAACCTGAACGCGGCGAAGAAGTAATCCTTGCCTTTGACGGTGCGTTCTCCAATGACTCAACCGCCTTGGTTGCCTGGTTACTTGGTGGCGAAAAGCCTCACTTGATGATTGTTGGTTTGTGGGAACGCCCACACGATGCAGAGCAAGGTTGGCACACGCCAATTGCTGAGGTCGAGCAAACAATCGTCAATGCCTGCCGTGATGGTCGGTTCAATGTGCGCGAAATTGTTTTTGACCCAGCTCGCTGGAATAGAACAATGATGGTTCTCGATGAAGAAGGCTTGCCTGTTGTCTCTTACCCGAACTCGGCAGATCGTATGACACCAGCAACACAAAAGTTTTATGAGGCAGTGGTCAATCAATCCTTCACGCACGATGGAGATGAAAGACTTGCTCGCCACATTGCAAACTGTGTCACCAAGCAATCATCGCGTGGAGTGATGGTTTCAAAAGCGACCAGCAAGCGAAAGATTGACGCGGCAGTTGCTTCAATTTTTGGATATGACCGCGCAACACAACCAGCCGAACCGCCAAAGCCAGTCACGCGGTTCTTTACAATCTAAGGGATGGACAAATGAAGATTAAATTCCCACGCATTGACCTCGCCCTTATTGCAGAAATCTCAGGCATCGCTCTAATCACATACGGCTTGTCTGCGTTCTCATTCCCAATTGCGTGCATCGCTCTTGGTTTATTTCTTGTTTGGGTTACAGAAAAGGCTGAATGATGAGTTTATCTAAGCGACTACGCACAACAGAAAAGCGATCAGTGGGAGATGCCTGGTATCAGCGCCTTATCCCTGCACGCCCTGATTCTCAGGTGTCGGCTGGTGTGCTGGTTGATCCAGATACATCAATGCGCCTCTCGACTGTATATGCCTGCGTTCGCCTTCGCTCAGGCACAATCTCATCTTTGCCATTCGGTGCTTATGTGCGCCGAGGTCGCCAGCGTTTAACTTACGCAGCAGTTTATGGTTCAACGCCAGCGTGGATCAACAAGCCAAACCCTGAGCAGACTCGCCTTGAATTCTTTGAGCAACTCATTACTTCAATGGACTTGCGCGGTGACGGTTTCGTTCTTCTCATTCGTGATGAAATGAATGAAGTGATTGAAACTTATGTGCTACATCCTGACAAGATAAAGATTATCCGCCGACCAGGTGAGCCAGTCTTTTATGAGTACCGCAATCACGGCAGCGATGCACCCACACTTTTAACGGCAGATGAGATTCTCCATATCCCTGCCTTCTTACTTCCTGGCGCAATTCGTGGAATGTCACCAATTGAGGCTTGCCGAATGGTGATCGGTGGCGCACTTGCTGCTGACACATACGCCGCTTCATACTTTGGCAACTCTGCAAACCCTGGTGGCGTAATCGAAACGCCTGCCGATATGACAGACGAGCAGACCGAAGATTTGGTTCGCAACTGGAACGCTGCTCACGCAGGCCCATACCAGGCTGGCAAGGTTGGCGTAATCACAGGCGGTGGAACTTTCCGCCCGCTTTCAATTAACGCCTCCGATGCCCAATTGCTTGAGGCTCGAAAGTTTGGCGTTGAAGAGATTGCACGAATCTTCAATGTGCCGATCTCTCTTCTCGGCCACCCAGTAGCAGGTGCAATGAGCTTTGCATCTGTTGAAGCCCAAAACCTTTCATTCGTTCAGCACTCACTTCGCCCACTCTTGGAGCGAATTGAACAGGCGTTCTCACAGATTCTGCCTGAGCAAGATGGATTTGTTCGCTTCAATCTTGATGCACTTCTTCGCGGTACAACAATTGAGCGCTTTGATGCCTACACAAAGGGCTTGCGTGAAGGCTTTATGAGCCTGAACGATGTTCGTGCGATGGAAGATATGTCACCAATTGCAGATGGCGACCAGTTCAGAGTGCCACTTCAAAACATTGATGCAAGCGATGCAAAGGATGTTGGACTTAAACTCCGCACCGAAATTGCTGCTCAATTGGTTCAGGTTGGCTTTGATCCTGCCGAGGTTCTTGCAGTTGTCGGCATTGATGCAATGAAGCACACTGGATTGCCTTCATCTCAGCTTCAGCAAATCTCGACCATTGACCCTGTGAACCCACAGTCAGCGTATGAAGTGAACTCTCGCTCATTCGTTGATGTGAATGTTCCAGATACAATCGTGAATGTTCCTGAAACTCGCGTGAGCGTTGAAGCGCCAGATGTAACAGTTGAAGCGCCAAATGTCACCATTGAGCCAACAGTTGTGAACATCACTAATGTTGAGCAACGCAAGCGCGTTGTGCGCAAGGTCGTTCGTGATGAGAACAATCGCATCTCAGAAATCATTGAGCAGACAATTGAGGGTGACGAATAATGGCAACAGGTCTTTCAACATTCCTTGCCAACTCTTTCCTCGATAGCCTTGGCAATGCAACCGCATTTTCAGTGTCAAATGTTTATGTGAAACTTCATACGGCAGACCCTGGTTCGGCTGGCACTGCAAATCCTACGACTGAGACAACTCGCAAGGCAGCAACTTTTGGATCAGCAACAGGTGGCGGGCTTTCTAGCGATGCTTCAATCACCTGGACAAACATTGCAGGTTCAGAGGATGCCACTTATTTCACCGCCTGGGATGCCTCAACCGCTGGCAACTTCCTCTTCTCAGGAACAATCACTGGCAATCCTTACACCGCTGGCGACACTTACACAATCGCTTCAGGTGCGCTCACAGTCTCTCTCACCGTAGCGAGCTAGTTCAATGAGTTTCCTGCGCTTTGCGTTGGATGGCTCACCCTTAGATGATGAGGGGTTCGGGCTAGACGGCGAAGGCTTTGCCTTCACCTCAAACGGCGTTGGTAGCGCACCACTTGGCGGGCTACAAAGCACCGCCACAGGGCTTCCAGAGCCTATTGTGGGCGCAAGCGCCCCTCTTGGGGGTAGTTACTCTAGCGCCAACGCCATCGTGTCTGTAATCGCCACAGGTGGCTCGCAGTTGGGGTCTTTGACTGGTCAGATGACCGCCAATGGCACTGTGACTGTTTCAGCCAATGCAAGCCTTGGCGAACTGGTCGCAATGGTGGGAAGAGAAGAAAACCCCGCTGGATCATTCGGTGGTGGTCTTGCCTTTATTCAACCGAACTTTGTGCAACCTCAAGTTGTGCAAGAAGTCGCACCAGTTCCAAACCACATCATAAGTTTTGCAAGCGCTCGATTGGGAAGAGCCTTTGCAATCGCAACATCTCAGATTGATTTCTCCATTGCCGAAGATGATGCAGAAATCCTGCTCTTAGTTTAGGAATCCAATGAGCGACTCAAACACAGTCATCATCGTTGATGTTGATGGAACTGTTCTTTATGGCAGTGATCCAATTCGCAAAACAATTGATTATGTGAACAAACTTGAAAAAACATATTTCATTCACATCGTCACAGGCCGTATGCCTGAAGAACGCGACAAGACAGAATCAGATTTGCAGGCTGCTGGACTCATTTTCGATGCTTTGACTGTCAATGACACTGGACTTTCAAGCCCTGAATACAAAAAGCAAATGGCAGAAACAATCAGCAAAACCAAAACAATCAAACTTGCTATTGATAACGATGAAAAGGCACGCGCTGCTTATCGTTCTCTTGGCATAGAAACATTGAACCCAACCAGCATCAATGCAGGTGATACTTCAAGGAGTCAAATGAGCAAGAAAATCGAACGCCGCACATACACAGTGCGCGACATTGAGACACGCCAAGCTGAAGATGGCACAATGCGCCTCTCAGGTTATGCAGCAGTTTTCAATGATAACTCAGTGCCTTTGCCATTCGTTGAGCGCATTGCGCCAGGTGCTTTCCGCAAGACACTGACCGAAACGCCAGATGTTCGCCTTCTTATCAACCACGAAGGATTGCCACTTGCTCGCACCAAGAATGGCACATTGACATTGCGTGAAGATGAGCGCGGTCTTTGGATGGATGCAGTCATTGCAGACACTCAAGAAGGGCGCGACCTTTACACACTTGTTCAGCGTGGCGACCTTGACCAGATGAGTTTTGCTTTCCGTGTGATCCGCCAAAAGTGGAATGAAACACGCACTGAGCGACTTCTCACCGAACTCTCTCTTGCAGATGGCGATGTCAGTGTCGTCACATATCCCGCGTATCCGACAACTTCAGTTGAGGCTCGCGCACATTTGCAAAATGCAATGGAAGCACTCAAAGAAGGTCGCGCTCTTGAAGGCGAGGCACTGATTGCAGTGCAGGCAATCTTTGACAAGATTTCAGAATCAGCCGACTACCTTGAAGAAGGAAAGTCAATGCTTGAGGTAATGCTTGGACTCGATACGCTCGTTCCAGCCGTTGAGGTTGAAGAGCCTGAAGTTGAGCTGACACCAGCAAGTGAAGTGATGCCAATGGCATCTGCTCGCAAGATTTCTTTGCGCCTTGCTCAAGCCCTAGTAAATAACACAAAATAAATTTCCTCAGACAATCTGAGGATCGAAAGTCGGAGCGATTGTTCACACCCTTAAAGCGCCGTGATTATGACTCGCCACCACCTTCAACCAAAACCAACTCATAAGGAGATCAATAAATGTCATTTCTTGACAAAGTAATTGAGCGCCGTGATGCAGTTAAGGTCGAAATGGATGCAGTTCTTGAGGCAGTTGCTGCCGAGAACCGCACAGACCTAACTGATGCAGAAACTGAAAAGGTTGATGCTCTCGTTGAAGAGTCACGCTCACTCGATGCAAAGATTGAAAAGTTCAAGGCTCAGGCTGAAGCAGATGCTAAGGCAACAGAGGCTCGTTCAGCAGTAGCAGGAATCGCAATGCCAGCAGCAGTTGGTGGAGCAAAGGTTCTTTCAGAGGCACGCACATACACACCTGAAGCAAAGATTTCTTTCGTTTCAGATGTTTACGCTGCTGAAGTTCGTGGAGATTACTCTGCGAAGGAGCGCCTCGCTCGTCACATCCGTGAAGAGTCAATCGAGCGCCGTGATGTTGATACATCAAACTTCGCTGGTCTCGTAATTCCTCAGTACCTCGTTGATCTTGCTGCTCCACTTGCTCGCGCAGGTCGCCCAACGGCTGACTTCGCAACAAGCAAGCACGCACTTCCAGCAAGCGGAATGACACTCAACATTTCTCGTATGACAACAGGCACATCAACTGCCGTTCAGGTCACACAGAATGATGCAGTTTCAGAGACAGATGCTGACGATACATTGCTCACAATCAATGTGCGCACAATCGCAGGTCAGCAAGACCTCTCACGCCAGGCAATTGAGCGCGGAACAGGTGTTGATCAGTTCGTAGTTGCTGACCTCATCCGTTCTTGGCACACAACACTCAACGCTCAGATTCTTAACGGTGCAGGTACTTCAGGCACAATCAAGGGTCTTCGCGCTTCAGGTGGAAACGCAATCACATTCACTGCAACAACACCAACAGTTGCTCTTCTTTATCCAAAGTTGGCAGATGCAGTTCAGCAAATCCAGTCAAACGCTTTCATTAGCCCAACTCACTGGATTATGCACCCACGCCGTCTTGCGTTCCTTCTCGCTGCAACAGACACAACAGGTCGCCCACTCGTAGTTCCATCTGCAAGTGGCGCAATGAACCCTGTTGCTGCTGGTAACGGTGGAGTTGCTTACGGAAACTCAGGTTATTCTTTGATGGGTCTTCCTATCATTGCAGATGCCTCAGTTGGCACAACATACGGTGCTTCAACAAACCAGGATGAAATCTATTGCGTATCAGCACCAGAGTTCCATCTTTGGGAGCAGCCAGGCTCACCATTCGCACTTTCATTCGATGCGACAGGTGCAGACAAGCTCCAGGTTAAGTCAGTTGTGTACGGTTACGCAGCAGCATCTGCTGAGCGTTACCCACTCGCTGCCTCAATCATCTCAGGCACAGGTTTAGCAGCACCAACCTTCTAATCTGAGAAATTAACAAATTGTGTGGGTGAGGGTAATTCCCCCCGATTATCCTCACCCACACTTCCAAAAACTGATTCGGGGGAATCAATATGAAGTCAGGTCACAAAGTCTCAATCGGTTCGTGCGATCCAGGAATGGTCAATGGCGCTTTTGCTTATCGCCTCATTCAACTGGTGCAAGCGCGTTCCTCACGCCTCGGCCCATTCGTAAGAGTTAAGGGATCGGGCTTACTTTCTAAGCAGCGCAATCGAGTGGTCAAGCAGTTCCTTGCAACTGACTCTGACTGGCTCTTGTTTCTGGATAGCGACGAACAACTCACACTTGATGCTTTTGATAAGTTGGTTGAAACCGCACACGATAAAGACCGCCCAATTGTGGCAGGTCTAGTTTTTGCAGGATTCGGTGTTGAAGGCGCTCTTTACCCAAAGCCAGTGCCAGCAATCTTTGACGATACACCCGAAGGCTTCTTGCCATTATTTAACTATGACAAGAACGCAGTTTTTGAAATTGGAGCAGCAGGCACTGGTTGCTTACTTGTTCACCGTAGCGTTTTGGAAAAGATGCGCGATGAAGCAGATGCTCATATGGGCAAAGATTGGTGCTGGTTCTTTGATGGGCCTTTTAATGGCGAATGGATTGGCGAAGATTTACTTTTCTCACGCCGCGCTCGCGCACTAGGATTCCCCATCTATGTAAACACAGGCGCTCTCGTACCTCATCAAAAGTCTTATTGGATTGATGAAAGGCATCAAGACTCTTGGACATAAAGAAAATCTTTCGCAGGAAGCCAAAAGAAACGGCAACTGCAATTCCCCCACTTGAGAAGGCAGTGATGCCGAAAGCTGAAAAGAGGATCACGCGTGGCAATAACTAACGGTTACGCAACGCTTGCAGAAATTAAGGCAGCGCTTGCGATTGATGACACAAACGATGATTTAGCTCTTGAGGCTGCAATTACGGCAGCAAGCCGAATGATTGATGACTATACAGGGCGCTTCTTTTACAAAGATGGCACAACCCAGGCTTATGTTTCTCGCTATTACACCACAACCGATTTCTATAACTGCCAGATTGATGACATTGTGACCATCAACGAAATTGCAATTGACACCAACTTTGACCAGACTTACGGCGTTGTGTTTTCAACATCTGATTATCTAGTTGAGCCAGTAAATAACCCACGCCGAGGCTGGCCGTACACACGCATTTTGGCATCTGGCTCTTATGTATTCCCTGCATCTGTTCCACAGGGCGTGCGAATCACAGGCATTTGGGGCTGGAACGCAGTGCCAAGCGAAATCGCTATGGCAACGCTGATCCAAGCCACCCGCCTCTTTGCCCGCAAGCAATCGCCTTTCGGCATTGCTGGTGCGCCCGATATGGGAGTGGTTCGCCTTTCTTCTCGACTTGATGCAGATGTTGAGGTTCTCTGCCGACCATTCCGCAAGATGTTTGGAATGGCTAAGTAATGAATGTCAGCACCGTTCGTGATGGAATCAAAACACGCCTTCAGACAATCTCAGGGCTTCGCGTTTACGATGTAATTCCCGACAAGGTAACGCCACCGAGCGCGATTGTCGGCCAACTAGATTTCACATTTGACATTGACAATGCTCGCGGTTTAGACCAGGCATCACTTGATGTTTATGTGATTGTTCAACGCCTTGATGCTCGTTCAGGTCAAAACAAGTTGGATGAATACCTCAGCTCTGGCTCAAAGTCCATCAAGACTGCCATTGAAGGGGATCGAACACTTGGGGGAGCAGTAAACACTCTGCGAGTTACTAGCGCAGAGGCAGGAACATACATTGAAGGTGAAGTCACCTTCCTTTCATATCGCTATCGCCTCACAATCTGGGGATAAGGAGAAAAAATGGGTTACACAGTTGCCTCAGATTTCGAGGTTTGTGGAAAGAAGAAGGGTGAGACACTCACCGAAAAAGAATTGGTTGGAATCAATGTTGAGGCGCTTATCGCTTCAGGTCACATTGCAGATTCAACCGCAAAGCCAACACCAGCAAAGACCGAAGAAGGAGCAAACTAATGGCACGCATCGTCCTAACAGATGCCAAGGTGACAATCAATGGAGTAAATCTCTCTGATCACATTGCATCAATCACACTCAATGAGAGCGCAGATGTTGTTGAGACAACCGCGTTTTCAAATACTGCAAAGACACGCGTTGCTGGTCTGCGCGATAACTCAGTGACTCTTGAATTCCACCAGGATTTTGCTTCTTCATCTGTGGAAGCAACAATCAACGGCACTTCAAGCCTTGTTGGAACAGTCACTTCAATCGTTGTTCAGCCAACTTCAGGCTCTGTTTCTGCAACAAATCCAACTTACTCATTCAGCGCACTTGTTGCTGAGTGGACACCGCTTAACGGCGCGGTTGGAGAACTTTCAACTGCATCTGTCACTTGGCCTATCTCAGGCGCTATCACAAAGGCGACTTCATAAATGGCACGCATCGTTCTCACAAATGCCTCAGTAATCTTTGGCACATCAAACGACTTGAGCGATCACATTGCGAGCGTAACAATCTCAACATCTTATGACATTGTTGAGACAACTTCATTCGGTTCAACTGCTAAGACCCGCATTGCTGGCTTGCAGGATAACTCAGTGACTTTCGAGTTCCACCAGGATTTCGCAAGCGGTTCAGTTGAATCAATCATCTACCCGCTTCTCGGTACTGCCGTCACAATCAAGGTGAAGCCAGATGCAGGAACAACTGCAACAACAAATCCGCAATACAGTTTTTCTGCGCTTATCTCAGAATGGACACCTCTTTCTGCGAGCGTGGGAGAGTTATCTACGGCATCGGTGTCCTGGCCGATTTCAGGCGCAATTACAAAAACAACCGCATAACTAACTAAGGGGGAAACAAAATGGATGGACTGTTCGTAAAGGTGAAGTTGGCGGGCGGGGATGAAAACACATTCCCGCTTCGACCAAAGACAATCGTTGCCTTTGAGCAAAAGTACGGCAAGGGATTTGGAAAGTTACTTGGAGAAGATCAGAGAATAGAACACATCTATTATTTGG
>JAUJPK010066651.1:0-170760 GCA_032270525.1 Callophyllis flabellulata | reverse complement strand
CAACACCTACGATTTACCTATGCTGCCTCGTCTCCTCATGCTGACCCTGGTGTCCACCTCAGCTTGGGGCCAACTGCTCGTTCCACTTAACCCCACACCTTCAACGAATCAATCTAACCAGCCGGCCCCTTGGGTTGAAGAATTGAAATTTACGCCGGATATGGCGCCCAAGCCGGTCATGCAGATTGCGCCTCCACATTTAAAAAATGCCAAACCGCCACAGCGCGCAAAGAAACCCGTACGTAAAAAGAAAGTGCCGCCCAAGAAAGACGACACGATTTTTTCAAATGTTCCTATCTTGAAGCATCTTCCGAAGCTCCTCGATGGCACCCAAGAGCAAGTCGCCTCTCGTCTCGTTGGCCTCGCCGATAACGTCGACTCATTCTTTGGTGAAAAACGCGCTGACGATGAATTGAATCGTTCACGTATACGCTTGTCCTACGCCTACACCATCTTTAAAGAAAAAAAGCCCGTGGATGACTACGCTGTCCGAGTGAATATTCGTTTCCCCAAGATGGAACAAAAAGTGAAAGATTTTTTCTTGGGAGAAGAGACAGAAAAAGAAAAGACCAACGCAGAAGCAAAAGCGCTTCGAAAACAGAAAGAAAAAAATCCGTGGATCTTCCGAACTGACGCCGGCATGAACGTGTCATATCCGCCCATCTTCTTCACACGTGCTCGTTTGCGCAAAAACTGGGACCTGCCGATTTTCATCCAACGCTTCACGGAAGAGCTGGCCTGGGTGAGCGACCAGGGCGTGATCCAAACCACCACCCTCTTCCACGACTACGACTTCACCGACGACCTCCTCTTCCGAATTGTGAACGAGCAGGAGTGGTACATCGAACCTAAGGATTTCTCCACCAGCCACGGCCCGAGTTTCATTCATAAGATCACAGACGACGATGGTATCTCCTATGGCATGAGAGTGAGATCGGTCATCGAAGGCCCTTGGTTCGTTAGCGGCTATAGTGTCGGTATTCGCTACCGACGCAATTTGCGCAATCAATGGCTTTACGGAGAAATCGGTCCCAGCTTAGACTTTCCTAAGACCGAAAGCTTCCGGCGCGTGCCGTCGATACAATTTAAGCTAGAATCACTTTTTGGAGAGAGGTAATACGTGGATTGGTTTTCAGCCCCTGTTTTGATTGCACTCACGACTCTAACTTTGATGGAGATCGTGCTCGGCATCGACAACATCATCTTTATATCTATTCTTGTGGGCCGTTTGCCGGAAGCGGATCGTGCCCGCACACGCAACATCGGCATCGGGCTCGCGCTCCTCATTCGCGTACTTCTGCTTTTCTCCATCAGCTGGATCATGACGTTGCAAGAAGATATCTTCGCGGTCATGGGGCACGGATTCTCCGGCCGAGACCTCATCCTCCTGGGTGGCGGTCTCTTCCTCGTGGCGAAATCCACCATGGAAATCCATCACAAAGTCGAAGGTGATCCTCAGCACGCACTCACAGACGCGAAAGCCGCGGTGAAAGTGAATGCGAAAATGATGCTCTTCCAAATCTTGATCCTCGACATCGTCTTCTCGCTGGACTCTGTGATCACCGCCGTCGGTATGGCCAACCAGGTGCCGGTCATGGTTGTGGCCATGGTGCTCTCGATGATTGTGATGCTGGTTTCTGCCGGTGCCATTAACGGCTTCGTTGAAAAACATCCGACCATCAAGATCCTCGCTCTCTCTTTCCTCTTGTTGATCGGTGTGATGCTCGTGGCCGAAGGCATGGGCGCCCATGTCGGCAAAGGTTATATTTACTTCGCCATGTTCTTCTCCCTCACCGTTGAGCTGTTGAACATGCGTTACCGCAACAAGCAGACGAAATGACTAGTTCAGAGACAGGGTCCTTCGTTCTTGCCCTGTCGCTGATGCTCATTGCTGTTCATGGGCTGGGATTTCTATTCGAGAAATTACGCCAGCCCAAACTCATCGGCGAAATTCTCGCCGGTGTGTTACTCGGGCCTTTTGTTTTAGGCCCCTATCTTCCCGCTCTCGGCAGTTCCTCGCAAACCATTCTCGCCTTCCTCTCGCAAACCGGTCTCATGCTCTTGATGTTTCTCGCCGGAGCGGAAGCGCGCCAATTGAGTTTCCGCCAAAATTCAAAAGTCATGGGATGGCTCTTGATGGTGGGAACGGGCTTTCCTTTCGTGCTGATTCTGCTCGGCGCTGATTGGCTACCGCTTGAAAGCATCATGGGTGCTGCCAACTCGCGAGAAGCTACGCTGTTAGTACTAGCGATTGCTATTAGTGTGACGTCGATTCCTGTGCTCTCGCGTATTTTTCACGATCTTAAAATTCTCCACACACGCTTTGCTGGTCTTGTCCTTGGTACAGCTGTGCTGGAAGACATTCTTCTCTGGGGCATCCTGGCCTTCGCGCAAGTTTTGGCTTCAGGCAAAAACACACTCACTGAAATCATTCTCCACACCGGCATCAACTTAGGTTTCATGGCGCTAGGACTATTGGTGTTCCCACGCTTGCTTGCGCAACTTCCTGCTGCCCGCGTGAATTTTGTCGCGCGCACCTCACCTGCTGCTTGGCCCATGCTCGTTTTGCTTGTCTATGTAAGCCTAGGTCATCTCTTGGGTGTGAATGTGGTGTTTGCCGCTTTCCTCGCTGGCTTTGGCGTCATCGGTGGTGCTCACGCTCCATCGCGTGCCCAACTCGAACCATCCCTTGAGGCGATTGGAACTGTGGCCCGCGCCTTTTTCATTCCGCTGTTTTTCGCCATGGTCGGACACAAACTGATTCTAGGGCGTGGATTTGATTTCACCCAGCTGATGGTGTTCTTAGTGGGCTCAAGTTTAGTGTCGTGTTTTGGAACTGCACTCGCTGCTTGGTGTGCGCGTTTTAAGCCACTGGATATCGTGAACATTGCACTCACCAACAATGCACGCGGTGGACCGGGGATTGTGCTAGCAGGCATCGCCTTTGAATCTCATCTGATCAATTCAACCTTCTACACGACGCTGGTTCTCACCGCGATTCTCACGTCACAGATGGCGGGATTGTGGTTGAAGTTTGTGCTGGCGAAGAAGTGGCCGCTGCTGTCGATCTATCCAGAAGACAGAAAACTATAATCTAGTGGTCGACTTCGGCTCCTACCTCTCGTCGACATACCGTACATCCTGTACATAAAAAAAGGCCCGCCAAAGCGAGCCTTTAAAATTCTTTTTTTCGTCTTTGATCTATCTCGTCCCAGCACTCGAAGAACTAGATCCACCTGTTCCACCACCAGAATCATTATCATCTGCCCCACGGTCGGACTGCACGTGGGCCGCTGTCTTAGCTGCTGCATAGATCCCATGAATCTCCGACAGCTGAATGTCAGAAGGGAAATCACATTTATTCGAGAGAAGGTAGCCATCATTACCGCCACCGTTCGTGAGACGAACATGCAAATCGTAGGTGAGTTTTCGCTTACCGATTTTCAAGAAACGCGTTCTCTTGTCTTCGTTGGGTTTATCAAAGAAATCATTCATCAGCTGACCAAAGCCGCTAGAAGCTAGCGTTTGATGGTTTGAGCTTGAACCCGAAAGACCGCGATTACTGCCTTCACCAGCAAAGTTAAGCGAGTTCACGAAGCCGTTCGGACCCCCGGCTCCCGCAGAAACAGCGACGGCACTTCCATTAATGTGAAGTAAGACGGGGCCATTAAAATTCTTTGTGATCGGAGGACCTTTCGGCTCACCGTTTTCAAAGTTTTGTTTCACTTGGACACACTTTGCTGTGCCAAGGTTTACCTCTTGGAAGCTTTCCGCAAGCGCATGAGGGAGGATGAGAATTGAAGCCAGTACCAAAAATTTATTTTTCATGATGAGCTGATCGGAGCGACATTAAAATTACTTGAGTTCAAGAGTATGAATTGAGGTAGGTGTATGGATTTCGAAGACTTGAACCGAATTTCTGGCAAAAAAAAAGGCCCACCGAAGTGGGCCCTTAGAGTTTCTTAGAGAAGCGCGATCAATGGAGCAATCAGCAAGCTCACAACCGACATCACCTTGATCAAGATCGCGATACCTGGACCTGATGTATCTTTGAACGGGTCACCCACCATATCGCCCACAACGGCAGCTTTATGAGTGTCTGAACCTTTCTTCTCGCCCGGCAATTTGCCTTTCTCGATGTACTTCTTAGCGTTGTCCCAAGCACCACCCGCGTTCGCCATGAACAATGACATAGTCGCGCCAACAGCAAGAGAACCAGCCAACAAGCCTGCGAGAGATGCAGGGCCCATCAAGAAGCCAACAAGCACTGGAGCAAGAACTGCGATCATCCCTGGAAGGATCATTTCGCGAAGAGCAGCTTTCGTTGCGATATCTACGATCTTCTTCGGCTCTGGTTCAGCTTTGAGTTCCATCAAACCTGGAATCTCGCGGAACTGACGACCGATTTCTTCAACGATCGCACCTGCTGCGCGACCTACGGCCAACATAGTTGTTGAACCGACGAGGAACGGAAGAATTGAACCGAGGAGCAAGCCGATCAAGATGCGTGGGTCATTGAGAACGAGTGAAATTTCGCCGAGGTTGTTCAACGCACGGACGTGGTTCACTTCGATGTTAAACGCTGAGAAGAGAGCGAGCACGGTGAGGATCGCAGAACCGATGGCGAAGCCCTTACCGATAGCAGCTGTCGTGTTACCAACAGAGTCGAGTTCGTCGGTGATGTCGCGAACTTCTTTGCCAAGGCCAGACATCTCAGAGATACCGCCGGCGTTGTCAGAGATCGGGCCGTAAGCATCAACCGTCATAACAACCGCTGTACCGCCGAGCATGCCCACCGCAGAGAGTGCGATGCCGTAGAGGCCCAAGTATTTGTTAGCGAGGTAAGCCACGATGCACACGATGATGATCGGAAGAGCTGTTGATTCCATACCGACCGCGAGACCGCGGATCAAGTTGGTACCAGCACCGGTCTTCGCTGCTTCAGCAATGCGCATAACGGGAGTTGATGACGTGTAGTAATCGGTGATCAAACCGATCAAAGCGCCGCCGATCGCACCGAACGTCATGATCGCTGTCACTGACTGAGTGATCCCGAGTGAGTTCATGATGATGTAAGAAGCAACCGCGAGCAAGATAGGTGGAACGATCAAAGCACCACGCAACACTGTCGCTGCTGGGAAGTTCTTCATAGCGCGAGCAATGAAGATACAAACGATAGAAACGATGAGGCCCACAGCTGTGAGGATCAAAGGCAAGCCCACCGCTACAGTTTTGTTCATTTGGTAATCAGCAGCTGCCATCAAAGTAGGAAGCTCTGTAGAAGTGATGGCGATCGCCATCGCAGCGACAACGGCCGCAACCATTGATTCGTAGATGTCGGCGCCCATACCGGCCACGTCACCGACGTTATCACCGACGTTATCAGCGATAACACCTGGGTTACGTGGGTCGTCTTCAGGAATGTTCTCGATCACTTTACCCGCGATGTCTGAACCTACGTCAGCGGCTTTCGTGTAGATACCACCACCGATACGCGCGAAAAGTGCGATCGATGAAGCGCCTACGGCGAATGAGTGAAGCACAGTGCTCAAAAGAGGAGAATCAACGTAGCAGAGGTAGATGCCACCCATGCCGATAGTTCCGAGTGCAGCAACTGACAACCCCATAACGGCGCCGCCGTCGAGAGCAGTCAAAAGCGCGTTTGGCTTTGAACCTTCGCGAGCTGCTTGAACTGTTTTCAAGTTGGCCCAAGTAGCGGCACGCATGCCGATGTAGCCAGCGAGAAGAGAGAGGAAAGCGCCGAGGATGAATGAGCCAGCAGCGATACCGCCAAGGGCGTAAACGATAACAGCGGCAACCACGATGCAGTAAACCGCGAGCGCTTTGTATTGGCGCCAGAGGAATGCCATGGAACCTTCACGGATGTAGCCCGCGATTCGGTTCATGGTTTCATTGCCGGAAGGCAATCTCATGATCCGCATGTAGAAGAACGCCGCGAGTGCGAGACCGAAAACGCCGAAAAAGATCGGGGTTTTGACCCACATAAACCAAGCATCAGACATTGTGTGCTCCCATAAATCAAAATGGTGTATTGTTGTGCTACGGTTTTACCGAACGGGCCTTTTATCGGCAACGCAAATCATCAATAAAACACTGTTTTGCGCACAGCGCACTTGCCTCTCTTGGCCCGTTGTTCTATTTAGCCTGCATGCAACCTGCTGAGCGCCGCCAACCTTTATTGACTGAGATGCAACGCCTTGCCGATGAAGGCAAGCATTGCGCTGCCTGTCCGGGGCATTGTTGTACGGCCGTGGCGAATTCCATGCAGACCACGCCGCTCGAAACCCAAGATGTTTTGCATTATCTGCGTGAGTCGGGCCGCTGGACTGAGGAGTTAAAAACTGAGTTGCGTGCGAGTGTGACGAAATTTCGTCTCGATCAAATTCCTGGCAATGGAAAGCGCTCTTATCTTCGTCGCACTTACGACTGTCCATTTTTTGCCGGGAAAAATCACGGCTGCACAATTCCACGTGAAGTGAAACCTTATGGCTGCTTGGGTTTTAATCCGACGGACATCAATGAAAGCGAAGGCAAGAGCTGCGGCTCCGATCAGAATCTCTTGGCGCGCCGTGAAGAAGTCTGGACTGAGGAATTAAGCGAGAACAAACGGCTACGTGAAAAGCATAAGTTATGGTGGGAAAAACTCCCGTTGCCGCTCGCCCTTCTCGAAGCTGAACAAGCGGGTTTCTAAAACCTTGCTTTCAAACGCCAACCGGCGTTATGGTGCCCTCACTTAACGAGGAGACCCCATGAAATTCATCGCTCTTGCCCTTATGTTCTCACTACCAGCTTTTGCTAAGACGGTTGATGTTGAATGCAAAATCATCTCGGAAGCTTTCCGCAACCAATTCACGATCGAGTTCAGCTTTGATGATGAAGCGACCACTTTTGAAGACAAGGCCTTTGACTTCACCATGCGCCCGAACGGCCGCAATCCAGAAATAACAGAATTAAGTCTTGTTCGTTCAGGCACCATCACGGTGATTCCTGGCGGCGAAATCACCAAGTACCCCTTCATGATTTTGACTTCAGTGGATAAAGAAGAGGAAGTTCAGTACATGAATCTTGTCGTGAATTATCCAGAGAAGCTGACTTCAACCATTCGTTTTAAAAACGGCATGGCCTACAACAGCACGTGCACAACGAAGTAATTCTCAAAGCCTCCTTCGGGAGGCTTTTTTATTTCTGGCGCAGGTCCATCACGCGCTTCATCTTCCCGGTCCGCGGATTCTTCTCTAACTCATTGTGATTAACGATCTCCACCACCGGCAAATGAATATTGCCGCGTTCGGCTTCTTCTTTGAGCATGGGACGAGCTTTAAGAAGTGCGTTCACCATGTTGGCAGATGAAACATCGTGCGCGAGGGCCAAACGAATCACCAGCTGATCCTTGCGCTCAAAATGTTTGGTGATGAGCTGGAAGCCCGTAAGTGAGAATCCGGCGCTATGGAAAATCTCGCGCACATCATCGTAGAAAATTGAAACAGGGCCGACACGTGCCGCTTCTTCACTGCGACCCAAAAGTTTAAAGCGGCGATCCGCATGGGCGCCCTTCTCTTCTACCCACACAGCGCGATCTCCTACTGGATAGCGAATGATCGGCATGAGTGTGCGGTCCAAGTAAGTGACAAAAGCTTTGCCTTCAACGCCCAAGGCGTCGATGGGCTCGCCGGTAGCTTCGTCGATGATTTCAAAAATTGTTTCTGCACCAAAGGTGCGATGCTCTTCCGGTGCACAAGTTGGATCAGCGTAACCAAGCAAACCGGCGTCCACACTGGCATAGCCAATGGATTGAATGGTGACACCTGGGAAGATCTCAAGCAAACGCTCACGTTGGTCTTCATAGAGACTTTCGCCACCAAACAGCAATCGTTTTAGGCTTGGCGCTTTGCCGCCCTCTTTCACCATGGTCTCTGCCAGTTGAACCAAAAGTGTAGGCGTACCCGCAACAGTCGTAGCATTGAGATCACGAATGGTTTTGAGAACTGATTCTGGAGAAGTCGCGCCACCGAGAGGAAGATGTAAACTTCCCTTGGTCGCTTCTTCAAAAGATTTCATAATAAAAATGAACGAAGCGTAGAGCTCTCCTGCGTAAAACAAGTTCGCGACACGCTCGCCTTCTTGTAATCCGCCTGCTGTGAGTCCGCGACCGAAGGTGCGACAGAAATGTGTCCACTCATGACGACTAAAAACAGAAAACTTCGGTGCGCCGGTGGTTCCGCCACTTTTAAACACGATGCCATCATTCATGGGGCCCGTGAGAAGCGTATTGTCTTGAAGGGAGTTCGCTTTCCAGAACTCAGCAGAATCAATGACTGGCAAGAGGGCCAAGAGTTCATGATCGCTCTCAGGAAGCTTGCTCGGAAGATTTTTATAAAGCGCGCGGTAGAACGGCGACTTCTCACGCACCAACGTCACAAGACTCTGAAGGCTCATACTCGCCTCCGGTCAATCACATGAATCAACTTTCCACTGCCCGCGGTGCGCTCCATCTGCGCGGATGAAACACGCTCTACTCGCCAGGTGAGCACGCGGTCCTGGAGAACTGCTTCTTTAAAATCTGGTTCGTGCTGAATAAAGATCTTCTCAATCACTTCATTAGTTGGCGCTTTACTTTCGTCTAAGATCAACACCATCTGCTCAGGTGCGCCTGGTTTTTCACCAGGGAGAAGCTTGAGTTGCATCTCTCCTGCGTAGCCCGCTTCTTCAGCAAGCACGCGACTCATACGAGCGTAGTTAAAAAAGGATGAGCCCACGCGAACCACATCCCCATGACGTCCGAGGAGTTCGACACGCAAGCCGGGACGACCGCAGCCACACACACCAGGCAAACGACGAACCAAATCCCCTAAGTCATAACGGCGAATATTTTGACCTTCGCGCAAGTGCGTGGTGGCCAACAGACGACCGTTGTCGCTTGGTGTATCTGAATCAAGGGCGACGATTTCAAAAGTGTGTGAGTCGTTATGCAAATGATGCTCAGACCCTTTCATGTGCGTGCACTGATAGCCCAAAGGACCCGCATCTACACTGCCGTAGGCCGCTGAAGCGATAAGTTCAACGCCATAAGTAACTTGGAGATGACGTTTTTGAGATTCTTGGAAGTGCTCACCACCGTAGAAAATCTTTTTTACGATACGATGTTTCTTAAAGAGTGCATCGTTGGCGGCAAAAAGTTGCACAAGATACGACGGCATTCCCAACAATGTATCCGCACGATGTGTGACGATGGATTCCCCCACCGCTTCATGCTCAGGTAGCGCGGCCATCGGGAATTGAATGGCTTCAAGTTGTTCGAGGATCGTGAAGAAACTCACAAACCCACCGTACAAACCACCCCCGAAGAACAGATTCATGCACCGATCAGTCGAAGGGTTTAAACCAGCTGCTAACAGGCCGTAACCGGCGAGGCGCATTTGTGCATGGTAGTCAGAGTAAGTGAAACGCGAGAATTTCGGTGCGCCTGAGCTACCGCCACTGCGGAACGTGAGCGCTGCCATATCATCACTGACTTCCATCGCCTGAAAGTCTTCTTTACCCATGATGTGGCCCGTGAGCTTCGGTGTCGGAGTGGGTTTTAATTCATCGAGGCGACCGACCTGTTGAAAGCGTTCATCGCCACGAAGTGAGATACGTTTGGCATAACGAGTGAGTGCGAACACACCATCGTGCGGTTCACCTTCGTAAGAGCCCATCATGCTGCCGATAGGAGTCACACGAAGAACGCCCGCGGTACTCAAAAGAGTCGTGAGCTGAGTTGTTTCTAGCGGCGTCGCTGAGACTCCTGCTGTTTGTAAATATCTGCGCAACGGACGCAAAGTACTGATGAGCTCTTTGCGTGTGATCGCTTTGACCCACAGGCTACGATAGAGAGGAGACGGACGCAGACCTGGCTTCGTATCGATCAACAAACGCCAACCCTCACCTTTAATCGTGTCACCTTCGCCCAGGGCACGCTTGAGTTCCTGCATGCGCGTGACCACGGTGATTTCACTCTGCTCCGCCATATCTGGCATGCGAGCAGGAATCTCACCGGCCATCGCTTCAAAGGTAATCGCCAGTGCCTGCGAGAAAGCATCGAGGGCTTCTTTATCATCGGTTTCGAGATACACGCACTGTGGCGCTGAACAGGCCTGCTGATCACCTTCACAAACTTCTTTCACGAGACCCATGAGCGCTTCAGGAGTCACTCCTGCAGGTGTGAAATAGGCAAAAGAAATTTTCGGGCCCCAATCCACAAAGCGCGCACCTTCCGGCGTCATTTCACGCAAAGAACGAATCGCCTCTTCCCCACCCCACGCAGCGACACCGTCAGCTTGAGCGAGCAGATTCTTCATCTGCTCTTTGTCGCTTGATGGAATGCGAGCCGCATGAATACGGGCCCGCAGAGCGCCGGTCGTTTCTTGGCGCGCGAGAAAGTTCAGCGCTTCGAGAGCAAAATCAGATTCATTGGATGAGAGCTTCAAGAAATTCACGTTACCGGCAAGCAAACCTTCCACCACGCTCAAGAATCCTACAGTCCATGCATTTGACGGAGCGACATGGACGATAAGACCAATGGGTGCCCAGCCTTCAAACACCGCTTGCTGAAAATCTACGCGACGAAGAGCGAAGGGATCTTCATCGCCGAGTTCACGACGAAGTTTGGCCTTAAGAGTTTTGGTTTGCAGGAAAGCTTTGATGCCATCGAGCCCTTCCACAATTTCATGCTCTGGAATATCCGCAGCCTTGAGGATAGATGTGGCCTTGCTGCGAAACTCCGCCCCTTCATTCAATCCTTCCGCAAATTTTGCGAAGGCCGCTAAGAGTTCGCTGGTCGAGAGCGGAAGACTCAAAGCCTCTCCCGTCACTTGCGCAAGAGTCTCAAAGGAGTTCTTCATGAAGACCTCCCCAGAATTTCTGCCGCAGCAATCGCGCAGGATTTATTTTGTGTGGTGCCCGCGCGTCCTTGCAGTCTAAAGAAGGGACGCGTGTTGCCGCAGGGACAATTTGCATGCAGAGACGCGAGATCCCCCATCACAACAGCGTGGGCCGGCATCGATGTCATGTAAGGAGAAACAAAAGAAAGGAATCCTACGCCGTCTTTGATCGGTTCGAGAGTTTTCACATCACGGATGATGACTTCAGACCAAACGGGAATATGAAACTCATGTTCAGCGCATTCCACGTACGGAATGCAATGCTCAACCGAACCAAAGCCATCACGCAGACGCACGTCGGGAATGCCGAGCACGCGTGTCGCTTGAGCGTAGAGTTCTTTTTTCGGAATGGCCTTTGAAGCTTTGCCTTTCCAACCGCCGCCCAAGAACACCAAGGATTCAGGATGCAGCTTCAGTGTAAGGCCGAGTTTATCCATGCGCTCCAGAGTTTCTGCTAGGAATGCGGGGAAACCAAAGATGCGCACCGGAAGTCCGGCCGTCTCAAAGCGACGAAGAGCGGCGAGCACACCCGAGAAATCAAAATTATGTGAGCCATCCCCTTGCAAACGAAGAGCGATGCTCACTTCGTCGGCTGGAGCGTACTTACAAAGATAATGATCCGTGTAGGCCGTGCCGAGCTTGGAGCCTTCCTCGGTTTCGTAGGTATAGAGGAGATAATTTACTTTCTGATCGGGAGTCACCCAGCCGTAGTGCTCAAAAATTCTATCGAGCATCGTCTGAGGAGCTTTGATGCTCCAGTTATCAAAGAACACCTGGGACTTCTGTCCAGTGGTGCCCGACGATGTGAGATGAAGTGCGACGTCTTCACGAGGCACTGACAGGACTTCGTGCTCTTTAAAAAAGTGCGCGAGCACGGCGGGGATTTTTGCCAGGTCGGCTTTGGTTTTTATCTTGGCCGGCGTGAAGTTCTCAAGCTCCGCGAGCTTGCGATAAAAAAGCGAGTTCTCCATATGCCAGGCCGTGATTTCACGCATGGACAGGAGGAAATCCTCATCGAGCATGGAGTCGTAAGGTTTAGCGCAGGTCATGGAGACTTTCTGCACGGCCGCTAAACGAGAAAGATCAGGTACGCTCAATTCATTCGTAGTCATTGAAGACCTCGAGCGTGTCGAGATGCATCTTCTTCCACAACTCGACGTATTGATCCATATAAGGCTTAAACGAACTATCGATGGTAATGCCGCGGAAATTCAGCGGCTCTACGGTGCGGCTCATGACCACGAAATCCATGGGTACACCATCACGGCTCATCATGGCAGGATACAGCGCCGACGGAAGGAACTGAGATTGAATCAACACTTCAATCGAACGAATGTGTTCTACCGAAATTAAAACTTCAATGTACGAGACACCTTGCTCACGCAATAGACGCATGAGGTTGCGGAACATGCCACGCAATTCATACACCGGCTTACCGAAATTCACGATGGCACAGTAGCCATCACCTTTTGAAAGATGGGCCCAGATTTGAGTTTCACCATCTGGGGTCTCGATCAAAGTATTCGGATCGTGAAACGGGTAGAAGCGATCGTAGGGATCGGAGAACGTTTTTTGAAAGAGGCGCTTCACATGGTTCGGAGCATTGATGCACTCAAACTTCACGTCTGATTTTTCTTCCGGCAACAGCGCTGGCGCGTCGAATGTCACGGAGCCTGTGTGGATTCCACGCTCCATCATTTCGTTATTGAGAACGGCATAAATCGGCGCGAGCTTTCCATGGGTGCGAATCGGTTTACGTTTCTCTAGGACGCCTTTGCGAAACTTGGCAAACAACGTGAAGGTTTCGTAGTCCGTGAGTTTATGAGCGTTAGGAAAAATACCGAGAGAAAGAAATCCACAGTTAATAAAAATCATCTGCGGTGCCATGCTTACGGTACGCACGGTGGTGTACATGGAATCCACGATGCCTTCAGCCAGGAGCTCTTCCACCATCGGTCCAATCATACGTGTGGCGATGGAGTGACCACGATAGGCGGGTTTCACAACGGCAGCTGAAACCTTGCCCACCCGATCCGCACGATCGAGTTCGAACACCACTGAGCCAGCGATTTTATTTTTTTCTACATCACGAGCGACGAGCCACACGTAGGCCTCAGACGAAATGGTATGCGCCATGAGGTTACGGTCAGTGCCGTACTTCACGGGATAGTCCGCGCCGTAGATCTCAAAGTAGAGTTTTAGAAGCTCGTCCACATCGTCGAGGCGCGCTTTTTCAATCACTAATTCCATGGGCGCACTATAGCTTCAAGGCCTCCTAAGAGGGATAAACCGGGTATTTTTTCCATGACCGCTGGACGATTTTCAGAGGGGGGCCTATCCCCTTTTCATGCCTCGTCCTACTCCCAACTCCGGCGACCTTCCGTTGGGCCTGATTTATCAGCGCCATTTCCTCACCCGTGAGCAACGGGCCCAGCTTTTGGCGTGGATAGAAACTCTCCATCCCCTCTGGGAAATGCGCTTCTCGGTCAATAACCCACCCCCGCCCAGTGATAAACAACGTCGACTTTTGCGGCCGGTGTATTGGTTAGGGAACTGGCAGTTTGCCTGCCTGGATTATTACCATCCGCCGGAAGGCATTTTACATCGATGTGTGAAAGCCGAACCTTATCCGAAACTTTTAGCGGAGATCGTTGATCGCATTGAATTTGTCGCGCGCAAGCGCTTACCGAAAAACTTTTTTCCTGAAAAATGGCGCCTCAACACCTGCCTGGTGAATTTTTACGGCAGCGAATTCTCAGAGGAGAAATGGGTCGATAATGCGCGCGTGGGTGAGCACAAAGATTTCGAACCAGGGCCAGTGGGATCACTCTCTCTTGGTGATCGCGCCTTCTTTCAATTCGTGGAAGGCAAAGCGACCTTGGGCAAAAGCAATGAAGTGCTCTCGCAGTGGTTAGAAGATTCTTCGTTGCAAATTTTTGGTGGGGATCGCTGGAAAAAACAAACCTTCCATCGCGTTCAACGAGTCGAAGATAAGCGTGGAGAACTCCTCGGTCCGCCGATTGAAGGCTTCCGCACGCGCAGGATTAACTTCACTTTCCGCTATGTCCCTGAAGAACACATCCTCCCCTGGCAGGGCCTACCTGCCCCTCAGAGGGAAGACACTCTCCCTTATATGCAAAAACTGGCCGCTAACTCACCGTTTTTTAAAGCCGCCATTCCGCACGCCTAAATCACTCAAGTATTCCTTCATACCTGACGAAAAGAGTCTTGAATCACAGGTAGAAACAGAGGGGATGTGGCGGTGTTAAGACTGATCACAGGAATAGCCATGCTTATGGGTGCCATCACTGCCCAAGGTGTGGAGATGCAATGGCTTGAGGGCCAGATGCGTCCCTATAAGATCGATCAGGCCTTCATCCAAAGCTACACCGACCGCTCACAAAGTTATTTATACGATCAGGCTCTCGCCATCATTGCTTTCAGCCGTGCGGGCGATCACGTCCGCGCCAAACAATTGGTGAAATCACTCGAGACTGTTCAGAATGCTGACGGTACTTGGTATTTCTCTTATTACCTCGATGGTAAAAGTCCCCATCCAGCCGAAGGTGATATGCGACCTCATGGCGCCATCGCGTGGGCCGCTCTCGCCGTGCTGACTTACGAGAAAGAATCCAAAGACAAAAGTTTTAGAGAGGTGTGGAAAAAATCTCTCCAGCACCTTGAGAAGAATATTGTGTGGATCCCACGACTGAAACAACATGGGCTGCGTTTCTCCTCTGTGGATAACAAAAAAACCAAATGGAACGAACGCGAGGTTGCTGCTCTCGAGCACGCTCTCGACGGAGTGGCCGCTTTCCGTCTGGCATTTATATTAAGTGACGATAAACGCTGGAAAAAATCACAAAAGCAGCTAGAGGATTTTTCTGTCAGTATGTGGGATGAAGCCGAAGGACATTTCTGGTCCGGCGCCAATATGCTCACCGGTAAAATCAATCGCAGCGAATTCTACCTAGATAATCAATCCTGGAGTGCGCTCGCACTCTCTCATTTACCGCTCAAAGAAAAATTCCAAAGTGCACTGCAGGCGTCTTGTCGTTTGAGTGTGGTCAGTGGCACCCGCCGAGGTTTCAGTGAGAGCCGTTCACCCGCTTCTCAGCAAGAGTTCATTTGGTCCGAAGGTACCGCTGGCAAAGCGCTCGCTTTGAGCCTGCAGCAAGGTCAATGCGGGGAGACCAGTGCCGCTCAATACATGGAGACGCTAGAATCCATGAAGATTGCCGGGGGCGTGCAGTATGTGGATCGCCCACATGTGCCCGAATTCACCGACTCGCCCAGTGTCGCCGGCACGGTTTGGACGTGGTTTCTGCGACATAGAATCAATCCCCTCGACGTGTAAATTCCTCTCACTCACTATTTAAAATCCTAGGCCGTGGCATGATGATTCCATGCGCTTGCTCCTTACCCTCTTAGTCCTGTTGTCAGGACATTCTTATGCTCAGACGATTCCCTCAGCATTTCCTGTTGAGCATATCTCCTATGTGGATTCGGCAGGTATGCTCGCCAGTGTTGAACCGATCCACGCGCGCGTGGCCGTGGTCTTCTCTGATGGCTCATGTCTATGGACATCGTTTCCTACGCGCTCGTGCTTTCTCTTTGAGCGTAAGCTCGACTCTCATGGCGTACAAATTAAGACCTACGGCTGGCAATTACTCGGCGTGGATATTGGCTTTCGTAATCTAGATATTCTTCAGATCTATCCGATCAACACTCGTCCTACGGTGATGTTCTTTGAAAATGGTCAATGGGTGGGACAGCTTGAACCCGATCGTCAGCTCAAAGATAATGAGTATGCGCCCATCTCATGGCAAGACGAACTCGCGGCCCGAGTCTTAGAGTTTGCAAAAAAGCCTTAGGCTTCGCCTAGCTCAGTCAGACGCTTTTCAAAACCAGCGAGCAAGGCATCGTGATCAAGACTCACCTTGGTGAGATCTTCAAACGCGGTATCAATAGACTTGCGAAGCACGCCCAGTTCTTTAGCGAGAGCGGCGACGTCTCCTCCGCCTTCGATCAATTTATTCTCCAGCACATTGGCACGTTTCTCTTGAGCATCAATATCATGCTCGAGAACTTCGATTTTTTTCTTCATGGGACTTAGCGTGCGTGAGCGCTCTTGAATAATTTCTGTGCGCAAACGCTTCACTTCGTTGCGATCACGCTTCACGACGGGCTTTTCAGAAGGCGCTTCTTCATCACCCCAACCACCACGATTCAAGAAGTCTTCGTAATCGCCGAGAACGAATTCGGCACGGTCGCCGCGGAAAACAATAAGCTTCTGCGCTAACTGACGAACAAACTCTTCAGAGTGGGTCACCACGATCACCGCACCTGGATAAACTTTGAGTTCTTCCAGGAGCGCTTCTACGGATTGTTGGTCCAAGTGGTTGGAGGGCTCATCCAGCAGCAATAAATTTGTGGGACGAGCGAGCAGCTTGCCGATCAGCACACGGGCACGTTCACCACCGGAGAGCACCGACACTTTTTTCTTCGCCAGATCGCCTGAGAACATCATGGTGCCGCAAATACTGCGCACGCGTTGCTGGCCCAATCCTGGATTGGCGGAACTGATCTCTTCTTCCACCGTGCTATTGCTACTCAGGCGCGAAATATTGGTTTGTCCGAAGTGACCCAAGAGCATCGAAGGATGCTGACGAATGCTGCCGGTATCGGCCGTGATCTCGCCAGCGATCACGTTGAGAAGAGTGGATTTCCCTTTCCCGTTTTTCCCAATCACCGCGATCTTATCATTGCGTTGAATGGCAAAGTTCAGATCACGAAAAAGTGGGTTGGCCTTGTCCCAACCGAAACTGAGGTCTTTAATTTCCAAAAGCGTTTTGCCTGGGCAATCCACATGATTAAAGCTGAAGTCCAAAGTCTGTACGGCAGCGAGCTCATTCATCTCGCCCATTTTCTCAAGCATTTTCATGCGAGACTGGGCCTGAGTCGCTTTACTGGCCTTGGCCTTAAAGCGCTCCACGAAGTCTTCCATCTCTTTGCGTTTGCGATCGAGATTGGCGCGGGTCTTTTCGTAGATATCTTCTTCTTCGGCGAGCTTAGCGTAGAAATTTTTTGTGCCGCCAGGAACTTTCACCAATTTTTGGCGCCATAGTCCCATCGTGTGCGAGGTAACTGAATCCATAAAACCACTGTCGTGGGTAATGAGAATCAATTCGCCACGGAAAGCGCGCAACCAGCCCGTAAGCCAACGCATGCCGACGATATCGAGATAGTTGGTAGGTTCATCCAGGAACAAGCAGTCAGGGTCTTGCAGAAGAACTTTGGCGAGATTCAAACGAATCTGCATGCCACCTGAAAACTCGGCGGGAGCGCGAGAAAAATCCGCCAAACCAAAACCAAGGCCCATAAGAATTTTTTCTGCGCGAAACGAATCAAACTTCTGGTCATCCGGCAGCGACAAACAGGCTTCTTGCAAAATTGTCGGTTCGCTAAAACTCAAGTGCTGCTTAAGTGTTGCCACACGGTAGCGGGAAGGAATTGTGACCTTCCCTTCATCCGGTGATTCTTCTTCTAAGAGGATTTTAAGAAGTGTGGATTTGCCCGCACCGTTGCGTCCCACAAGACCAATCTTCTCTCCTCGACCGAGAGTGAAGTTAAGATCATCAAACAAAACTTGCATGCCATAGGATTTGGCGAGACCCACAACTTGAATCATGGCGTAACTGGTGTTGGAGCTACAGGATCTACAGGAGCCACAGCTGGAGTAACCGCCGGAGGCTCTGTGGTTTGAGGAACCACCACCGTTCCATTTGTTTCTGCAGGAGTCAAATTTAAGGCCAGCTGTAGAGTGCGGATGCACGCATCAGCATAACCTCGCGCCAGGGCACTTAAAGTCGTATCGCCACTGAGGGCCAGCAAATTATTCAAACGATTTTCTAAGAAATCTTTTTTCGCTTCAGGAGTCACTTCGGGAGGAATAATTCCCACCAGCAAACAAAGTTTGTCTTCATTACTGCGTGCCATGACATCGCTCAAAACTCCGGGTGCACTATCAAAACCTCGCGCGACAACTCCACGGAGAAATTCTTTGTTGTCACCTGGCAACACGGGAAGCAACTGAACCAACAGGCGTATTGTGAGGCGATCGCCTTGCTGAACATTGGTGATCGAGCGATTAAGTTCGGTCTTAAGCGCCTCATCCGTTGGAACACTGAAGAGGGCCTTGTTGGCAGAGAACTCACTCATCACCAAACCGTAGAGCGTGTCATCGGGAGAACGATTGAATTGAGCAAACAGACTCAAAACGCGCTCTTTTGGAGAGATTTGCAAAGCCTTGTCTTGTTCAACTGACGGCGGTGGTACAGGTTTGTAGCTGGCGGGACTGTCTTCCAACGGGGCCGGTGGATTTCCCAGCAGAGTGCTCACGCGCTGCTTGACCTGTTCTACGCAGGATGTAAGCCACAAAAGATTAATGAGAAGAATAAGAGATTTCACGTTCCCAAGAATAACCCGAAATCCTATGATGAGGCCATGCCTGCTCTCTATTCATCACTATCATTGGCCGATGGAATCGTGTTTTTTGCGGTTCTTGCTCTGACTATCGCCTCTGTATGGTGGGGTGGACGCGTCGCTAAACGTGCTGGTGGTGATGAAAACTCTCCGCTCGAGCTTCTTCTGATGGGTCGCCGTCTCACTTTACCTCTGTTTGTCACCTCGTTGGTGGCCACTTGGTACGGCGGGATTTTTGGAGTCACCGCTCTCACCTTTGAGCGCGGGGTGTTCAATTTCGTCACCCAGGGTGCTTTTTGGTACGGCACCTACATTTTTTTCGCCTTGTTTATGGTCACGCGCGTACGACGCTTCAACGCCACTGGACTGGCGGATCTCTCAGGCAAAATGTTTGGTGGCAATGCACGCAAACTCACGGCCCTGCTGGCTTTCGCTAATTTGTTGCCCATCGGTTACGTCGCAGGACTTGGCCATTTTCTCGGTCCTCTCTTGGGCATCGACTGGTGGCACGCAGCTTTGATTGGATTGATTCTTCTCTATAGCTACGGACTGTGGGGTGGACTGCGCGCTGTGGTTTATCCGGATTTCATCCAATGTATCGTGATGGTGATTTCTGTTTGGACCATTGTGGGTTTTTGTTGGGTCCACTATGGCGGCTTCGATTTTTTAGCGGCCAATGTCCCTCCCACACATTGGGATCCCACGGGGGGTAATGATTGGAGTGCGCTTTTCATTTGGGGCGCGATCGCTCTCGGAACGCTCGTCGATCCCAACTTCCATCAACGCGTGCAAGCAGCGAAAGATTTAAAAACTGCCAAGCGCGGACTTTATATCGCTACCGGGATTTGGATTTTCTTCGATATTGCCACCACGCTCGGTGGACTTTACGCTCGTGCGCTTTTGCCCAACGCTCTTCCCGAACAATCCTATTTGCTTCTCGGCCTACAAGAACTTCCTAGCGGTTTCCGCGGACTTTTCCTCGCAGGAATTCTCGCGACGATTCTTTCAACTCTTGATTCCTATCTCTTCACCGCCGGTGCCGCACTTACGTCTGATTTGATGAACAAAGACGGTAAGTGGTGGCTCAAGGGTGGCATGATTTTTTGTGGCCTCATGGCGTGGTTGATCGCGCCACTTTTTGGCGGCAGCATTGTCTTGGTGTGGAAAACTTTGGGCGGCATGATTTCAGCGTGCCTTTTGCCCGCACTGTTGTGGGGGCTGTGGCGCCCCGGCACACTGACTGAAAAAGGATTTTTGTCTTCTGTTGTGCCAGGCATCGTAGGCATGACGCTCTTCTCTATCACAAACAAGTACTGGCCTATGCCTTTTGATGAATTTTACGCCGGTCTTGCGGCGTCAATTTTAGGCCTTGTCTACTCACTGACGCGCAGCACTCCTGTAGCATCAACTCGCTAGACCTGTTATCGTCTTCTTCTCCAAATTCTTAGCAAAGGATGTGTTCGCGTGAGTACGAACAAAGACGCTTCTAACGAAGAAAAATACCGCCAAGCACTTGATTATCATTCGCAAGGCCGTCCCGGTAAAATCGAAATCACTTCAACGAAACCGTGCTTAACAGCACGTGATCTCGCCCTCGCGTATTCTCCAGGTGTGGCAGGTCCATGTCTTGAGATCGCGAAGAATCCTGATGATGTTTACAAGTACACCGCCAAAGGAAACTTGGTAGCGGTTCTCTCAAACGGCACAGCCGTTTTGGGTCTTGGGAACATTGGCCCTCTCGCTGGTAAGCCAGTGATGGAAGGTAAAGGTGTTCTCTTCAAACGCTTCGCTGACATTGATGTTTTCGACATTGAGATCAATTCTCAAACAGTAGAAGAAGTCGTGCGCACAGTGAAAGCGCTAGAGCCGACGTTCGGTGGTGTGAACCTCGAAGACATCAAGGCTCCAGAGTGCTTTGAGATCGAAAAAGCTCTCATTGAAATCATGGACATTCCTGTGTTCCACGACGACCAACATGGAACGGCCATCATCGGTGGCGCAGCTCTTCTGAACGCTCTTGAGATCACCAAGCGTGACATCAAAGAAGTGAAGATGGTTGTGAGTGGTGCTGGTGCGGCCGCGATTGCCTGTGCTTTGTTCTTCCAAGACTTGGGCATCAAGAAAGAAAATCTTTTGATGGTCGACTCTAAAGGCGTGATCTACAAAGGCCGTACTGACGGCATGAACAAGTACAAAGACATGTTCGCCAACGATACCAAGGCCCGCACCCTTGCGGACGCCATGAAAGGCTGCGACGTCTTCATCGGTTGTTCAGCTAAAGGCCTCGTGACACAAGATATGGTTAAGAGCATGGCGAATGATCCTATCATTTTCGCGATGGCGAACCCTGAGCCAGAAATCACGCCTGAAGAAGTGCATGCAGTCCGTAGCGACGCCATCATGGCAACCGGTCGCTCAGACTACCCTAACCAAGTGAACAACGTTCTTGGCTTCCCGTTCATCTTCCGTGGTGCCCTCGACGTGCGCGCTCGCAAGATCAACGAAGCGATGAAAATCGCCGCAGCTCGCGCTCTGGCAGAACTTGCAAAAGAAGAAGTTCCGGAAGATGTGAAACGCGCTTACGGTAACGAGAACTTTGCTTTCGGCCGTCAGTACTTGATTCCAAAACCGTTTGATAAGCGCGTGCTCACACGTGTTTCTCCGGCCGTTGCGAAAGCAGCGATGGATTCAGGTGTGGCTCGTATCCATATCCCCGATATGGGTTTGTATGCCCAATCTCTTGCCGAGCGTATGGGCCAAGGCGGCTCATTCATGCGCCACATCCGCTCACGCCTTCCAGGCAGTGATCGTCCACGTATCATCTTCGCTGAAGGTACAGAACCTCGCGTGTTGAAAGCCGTATCAACTTTGGTTGATGAAGGTTTGATTGATCCGATTCTCTTGGGTAGCAAAAAAGCCATCCATAAGAAAATGGATGCGCTCAATCTCACTCACTTGAAAGAGATCGAGATCATGCACCCAGAAGACACCGACCACTATGAAGGCTTCGTTGAGAGCTATTTCAAATCTCGTCAGCGTAAGGGTGTTTCGGCATCATTTGCTCGCGATGTGATGAAGCGCTCGAACTACTTCGGCTCAATGATGGTCACGAATGGCCTCGCTGATGGCATGGTGACGGGTGCGACTCAAAACTATCCAGAGTGCATGCGCCCGATTATGAAAGTTGTGGGCTCAACTCGCGAAGGCCGCTCTAAAGTCGCTGGCGTAATGGTGTTGGTGTTTAAGCAACGTGTGGTCTTCTTGGCTGACTGTACGGCACAATCGAATCCTTCAACAGAGGACTTGGCCGACATCGCAGTTTCAACAGCTGAGCTCTACCGTCGTTTGATGAAAAAAGAGCCACGCGTGGCTTTCCTCTCCTACTCAAACTTCGGTTCGAACCGTAGTGACTCACCGACTTCTGTGGCCGCAGCCTTGAAACTCGCCAAGAAGATGGACCCTACTTTAATTGCCGATGGTGAGATGCAAGCTGACGTGGCCACCAACCACGAGATCATGAAAAACCTCTTCGACTTCTGCACCCTTGATAAGAGTGCCGACGTTTTGGTTTTCCCAGATTTGAACTCAGCGAACATCAGCTACAAGCTTTTGGTTCAACTCGGCGGCGCGACTCCGGTCGGCCCGATCTTGTTGCCATTGCAGTACGCGATCAACATCGTTCAAAGAACTGCAACGACTGAAGAAATCGTCAATATGGCCCACCTCACCGCTTTGATCTCACAAGAAATCAAAACCGGTCAGACGGCGAAGCACTAAGGAGAATTGTATGCAACGTGAAATCCTCAGCACAACGAAAGCTCCCGCCGCAGTTGGCACTTACAGCCAAGGTGTAAAACACCAAGGCGTTTGGTACTTCTCAGGCCAAATTGGTTTGGATCTCCAAGGCAATATGCGTGAAGGCTTTGATGCTCAGCTTGAACAAGTTTTGAAAAACATCGACGGTCTTCTGGAAGGCGCTGGTCTTACTCGCGCTCACATCCTTAAGACGACTATTTTCATGACCGACCTTGCTCAGTTCGGCAAAGTGAACGAAGCCTACACGAAGTTCTTCCAAGCTCCGTTTCCTGCTCGCAGTACTGTACAAGTACCGGCCCTTCCAAAGGGTGCTGTCGTTGAAATCGAAGTGATCGCAGCCCAAGGCTAATCGATTCATGATTTTCTCTCGTAAGTATGTCTTCGAATCTCGCAAAACCCGCGCATTGAGGCTTGCCCTCAATGCCGGTGTTCTTGTGGTTGCGATCGTACTTGCGTACGCCACCTTCCTTGTCTTCACTGTTGTCACGGCCCGCACTGAGGCCAATCGCACAGCCGAAGGTCTCTATCAAAAAGCACCGGATGCCATTGTGGTGTTCACGGGTGATCGAGGCCGTATTAAGCGCGCCCTAGAGCTCACCAGTAAGTGGCCAGAAGCCAAGATGCTCATCTCGGGCGTTCATGGCGCCAATAACTTGCGCACCATCATGGCCGGCCATCAAGACGCTGAAACAATTCTCGCCTCGCCTATGCAGGTGGATATTGATTATGAAGCGGTGGATACCCTAGGTAATGTGCGAGAGACCCTCGAGCATCTCGACGCCGCTCAAGAGAAAATGGAGCGCGTCCTGGTGGTGACATCTGACTACCACGTTCTTCGTGTACGCATGATCTTCCGTGCGCAAATCGGCAAGCGTCCCATGACCATTTACTATGAAGGTGTGCCTAGCGACTGGTCGTCTTTCAGCAATATTAAAAAATTGATCATCGAAAATATCAAGACATTGAGAGTGTGGTTCTTGCTGACGTTTGCTTAGAGAGACCAGCCACCCGGCGGTACTGATGGGCAAGCCTCTGAGACCACGTACGGAACCACAAAACTAATTCCTGTCGCGACATCTTCTGCTGGCTCGGTGATGTCGCAGAAAGTGGCGCCCACATACTCAGTATAAGTCGGTTTCAAGTCGGCCAAAGTATCCGGGTCTACTTCTACAAAAGTACTCGTAAGAGTCACACGGCCAGTTTCATCGTCTTCATCGTCTTTGGTCACAATCAAGCGAGTGACATTCCAGGCGCTGCCCATGTACGCCAGGTAATCAAATTCAAACTTATAGGTGTCGGTGTACTCTTTGGTATCGGTACCCGTTGGGACCACATACTCTTCTTCCACTGTGATACGTGAAGAATTTGTACTGGCGGCCACTTGCTTACGGCAGTACTGCTCTTGCAAGTCTTCGATCATTTCAAGATTGATGGCCTTAGGAATACGCAGGAAATAAACGCGCGTATTTGAACCGATGACACGATTAATGAGGAGATATAAATCAGTGCCATCATTTTTCCAAACACGAATGTTATGGGTGGTATCAACAGTCGCGCCGTTTTTTAGCTCATGTTTCCATGCATCACTGCGCTGCCAATCAGATGAACTGTACACGAGCTCTGACTGCTCTTTGAAGTCGGTGAAGTCACCATTGGTTTCGTCTTTACACTCGTTATAGGCGCGCGTGGTGATGGCAGCTCGGTCAGCAGCATCTAACTCATCCCAAATACCTTCCGTCTTGCCGCAAGCAGCAAGTAGGATCAGCAAAGCGGTGAATGAGAAGACTAATTTCAAAACTTATATCCCCCACCTAGAGCAAAAATAGTCACAGGATCTACATCGGCATTATTGTCGGTGCGCTTAACGAAAGAGCCAGCTGAGGACCCTGTTGCGCCCCCTTCTAGCTTCTTCTCACGAATATCACGTTTATCGAGGCTGATATTCACCTGAGTGGCCTTGAGAGTCAGGTAGAAGCCACTGCTAGTTGAGAGGATGTTAATGCCGCCAGAGATCGAATTCGTAGTGAACTCGTCTTCCATGATGAAGTCGTATTGGTCCACACTCGCAGCATCAAAATTGTATTCTTTGCGTTGGTACGACTTTCCTTTACCAACCCCGGCTTCAACAAAAAGTTCCATAGCTAAATAGGCCATGTCGCCAAGGAACGGGTTCTTGGTTTTGTAGTCGAACATCCAACCTAAGTGGGCGATGGCATCGGCGCCATAGTATGAACCGACATCTTTCTCATTGGAAACTTCTGTGCCTGGAAATTCTGGATCTGCACTTTTGATACCTTCAAAAAGTGTTCCCATGTAATAGCCATCTACACGGCCCTGGAATAAAAAACCTGCTCCGAGATAGAACTCACGACCGAAGCCCACGCGACCGCCGTAGAGTTCACGGTCTTTTTCCTTGAATTCTTCACTCGCTCCGTCAAAAGCGAGCGGTAAGTTATACTTCACTGTCTCAAAACCAAAGTTTCCAATCCAATGACTCTTGCGATGATTGAAAGGCATGTCCTCGTCATCGATTTGCGCTGACGACTCAACTTTTGGTTCTACTTTTTTCTCGACGATTACTTCTTCAACAACAGGTGGGGCCACCTCTGTTTCTACGACCGGCACTGGTGCATCTTCAACCAGCGCAGGCACATCATCATTCACAACTGTTTGTTCAGGAATTGGCTCAACAACCGGATCAGCGATAGGTTCGGCAGGTGTGGTCGTTGTCTCACTCGCAATCGGTGTCTCTTCCACTGGTGGTGCGTCTAACAAAGGAGCGAGTTCTTCTTCCGTGAGAGGCAACGGATCAAGCTCCGCCTCTTGGGCGTACCCGACAAAAGAAGTCAGAATGAGAGCTGCAGTGATGATGATTTTCATACATCTATTGTCGCCAGAGGCCACGCATGCAGTCAAATTTTAAGCTCTTGAGACCGTGATGACTTCTTCCATCTGCTCAATGGCAGAGATCGTTTTGAGGAGTTCAGAGTAATCCTTCACTTCAATCTCAAACACGAAGCTACCCTTCTGATCTGGCAGAGAGCGGGCCATGGCGGCGCGGATGTTGATGCCCCCATTGGTGATAGTCTTAGAGATCTTAGAAAGAATCCCGGGCTTATCATGAGTCATCACACGGATATTTACTGGGTGAGCAAAGGCATAACCGCGGTTCCATTCAACGTTCAAGCGACGCGAGTTTTCCACTTCATGGGCGCGGTGGCAGCCTACGGTATGAACAGTGATGCCCCGACCACGGGTGATGAAACCGACGATCGGATCGCCTGGAATCGGATTACAGCAGCGGCCCATGCGAACCTGGACATCATCAAGACCATCGACGATCACAGCGTTATCACGGCCAATGGAGCGACGAGCGTTTTTGGCGACTTGTTCGGCGAAAGTTTCCTTCGGAGTCTCTTCCTGAACTTCTTCCTTGTAGTCGATCCCTTTCACCAACGGCAAGACTTCGCGTAACGCGTGCATGCCGGCGCCGATCTGCACCTGAAGTTCTTCTAGCGTCTTCACGTGAAAGTGATCGTAGGCATCGTGGAAGGCACCTTGCTTCTCCAAAGCCTTGGCGGTGGTGCCATAACTCTTAAGCGCACGGTCGAGCATCTCTTCGCCATCAACGTGATGCTTATCACGTTCAACTTTCTGTAAGTACTGTTTGATTTTTGTGATGGCGCGCGAAGTTTTACAAATTTTGAGCCAGTCTTTCGAAGGGACCTGGGTCTTCGACGTGAGCACTTCAACGGTGTCGCCCGATTTTAAGCGGTACTTCAACGGCACCATCTTGCCGTTTACTTTAGCTCCTACGCACTGATTCCCCACCTGCGTGTGAACCGAGTAAGCAAAATCCAAGGCGGTGGCACCGTAGCGCAATTCTTTAACATCACCGGCAGGCGTGAAAATGAAAATGCCACCCACATCAAGATCGTTCTTAACCACATCCATGAACTCGCTAGAGTTCGTGACGTTCTGGTTAAACTCCATGAGCTCTTCAACCCATTTGAGTTTAGCGGCCGGTGCGTTCTGATCGCGCTGTTTGTACTTCCAGTGCGCGGCCACACCACGTTCGGCAACTTCATGCATTTCAAATGTACGAATCTGAATCTCAATTCGTTCAGCGCCAGGTCCAATGACCGTGGTGTGAAGAGATTGGTAGTTGTTGACCTTTGGAATCGCGATGTAGTCCTTGAAGCGGCCAGGCACAGGCGTAAACGCACTGTGAATCACACCGAGGACTTTGTAACATTCAGTGATGTTACCGGTGAGAACACGGAAGGCGAGCAAGTCTTGAATCTGATCGAAGTCCACGCCCCGTTGGGCCATCTTTTTATAAATTGAATAGAAGTGCTTCGGACGTCCACTGACATCGGCCTGCACACTATACTCCATCAACTTTTCTTGAATCGTATCGATGGTGTCGCGAATATATTCTTCGCGCTCAGCTTTCTTCATGCTGATTTTCTCAGCAAGGCGATAGTAAGTATCCGGGTGAAGGTAGCGAAGACACAAGTCTTCGAGTTCACCTTTGACGGAGTTGATACCCAAGCGGCTGGCGAGCGGTACGTAGATGTCGAGCGTCTCTTGCGCCTTCGCCATCTGCTTTTCTTTTGAAACGTATTGAAGTGTGCGCATGTTGTGCATGCGATCGGCGAGCTTCACGATGATCACGCGCAGGTCCTGCGCCATGGCGACTACCATCTTACGGAAGTTCTCGGCTTGCGATTCTTCTTTGCTCTTGAATTTGATTTTAGAGATCTTGGTACAGCCCACCACGATCTGAGCGACGTTCTTACCAAAGAGCTTTTCAATTTCTTCTGGCGACACTTCACAGTCTTCCACGGTGTCATGAAGCAAGCCGGCCATGATGCTATCCATGTCCATCTTAAGCTTCACAAGGGTGGTTGCCACATTCAACGGGTGAATGATGTAGGGCTCACCCGAGCTGCGTTTTTGCTTGATATGTTTGAGTTCCGCAAACTCATAGCACTTACGTAGAAGACTAATATCGCCTTCTGGATTAGACGCCTCCACGCGACGAACGAGTTCGTCCACCGTGAGATTCGGCTCGTGCGAAAAGTCTATGCGCTCAGAAAACATCAGCGCCCCTTCAATTGACCAGCGACGATGCTCGCGAGTTCTTTGTAGGCACGCTCGACTTCATCGTTGGTGATGAGTGAGTCGTAGTCATGGGCACGGGTGAGTTCGATGCGAGCGTTTTTGAGACGCTCTTCAATCACGTGAGCGGGATCCGTCGCGCGACCGCGCAGACGTTTTTCTAAGTCATCGATTGAGGGCGGACGAATGAAGATCACGTGCGCGCGAGCACCGAAGATTTTTTTCATGGCATCGGCACCTTGCACATCGAGATCAAACAGCAGGGCCTTGCCTTCTTTGGTGCCTTCGTTCACGAAGCTCAAAGAAGTCCCATAGTAGTTCGAGTGCACGCGGGCCCATTCGATGAAATCGTTACGGGCGATGCGAGCTTCGAAGTCTTGCGCTGTGATGTAGTGGTAATCAACTCCGTCACGCTCACCTGGCCGCATCGGGCGTGTGGTGCAGGACACTGACCAGTGGAGTTCAGGATGTTCTTTTTTGAGGCGTTCTAAGAGCGTGCTTTTGCCCGTGCCCGATGGGGCACAAATAACGATCAATCGACCTTTAGGATGGGCGGTTTCGGTCATTCCAGGTTCAACGCTTGTTCTCTGATTTTTTCGAGCTGTACCTTCATTTCTACCACGTTTTGGGAGATTTCCATGTGGGCAGATTTAGACCCCATCGTGTTGGTCTCGCGACCCAGCTCCTGGAGCAGGAAATCGATTTGGCGGCCCACTTCTCCGGTACCTTTCATGACGTCACGAAGCTTCGCCACGTGGATTTTCGCCCGATTGATTTCCTCGTCTATTTCAAGTTTCTCGAGATAGAAGATCACTTCTTGCATGAGGCGACCCTGATCAACTTGGAAGTCTTTCATGCGCTCATTGAGTTTAGCTGTGAGTTTCTCTTTCATCATCTCAGGGTACTGGCCCTTCAAGACTTCATTCTTCAAAAGCAACTTCTCGTAGTCCGCGAGATGCTCTTGCAATTTATTCACGAGAGAGAGGCCTTCGTTGGCACGTGAGGTTTTTAAGTGCCCCATCGCCTTAGCGAAGGCATCCAACACCAACGGTGAAAGCTCTTGGCCTTTATCACTTTCTTCTTCTTTTAAAAAATCTTGGCGCAAGAAATCTGTCGGCGAAGCGCTCATCTGCACTTTGCCTTCCAGCAAAGGCATGATGGTTTCCAACCACGCTTTTACTTTCGCCGTATCAAGGCTTGATTCCGTCGGCGCATCTGGGCGGCGTTGATAAGTCACGGCGATATCAAATGTGCCGCGCTTGAATTGTTTTTCAAGTTGGCCGCGCATATCAAATTCAAGTGACGAGAGGGCCGAGCCCATCTTGAAGCGGAAATCTTTGAAACGATTATTCACCGTCTTGATTTCAACTACGACGTTCCACTTTGTGGCCGTAGCTTCGCCACGACCAAACCCTGTCATTGAATAAACACTCATGCATCGGCACCTGTAATTGTGTCGTTGCCCATGCGACGGAATTTTGCGAAGCGCTCGTCGAGCAATGTCGCGGTAGGAATTTTCTTAAGGATATTGAATTCGCGTACAACAGCTTCTTTCACAGCATTGATAGCGATGCTCGGGTGACGATGAGCGCCGCCTACCGGTTCTTTCACCACGCCGTCGATGACTTTGAGCTCAAGCGCTTTGTTAGGAGAAAGTTGCAAAGCATTCGCTGCCGTTTCTGCCATCTTCGGATCACTCCAAAGAATCGATGCGCACGACTCAGGTGAGATCACCGAGTACACGCTGAACTCCATCATGAGCACGCGATCAGCAATCGCAATGCCAAGCGCACCACCAGAACCGCCCTCACCAATCACCACTGTGACGATTGGAGTTTTGATGCCGAACATTTTTTCTAAGTTCTCGGCGATCGCCAAAGCTTGGCCGCGTTCTTCCGCGCCGATGCCTGGGTAAGCACCCGGCGTATCCACAAAAGTCAAAACCGGCACACCAAACTGAGACGCCATTTCCATCAAGCGCAAAGCTTTACGGTAGCCTTCGGGTTGGGCCATACCGAAGTTGTTACGGATTTTATCTTGGGTCTTGCGGCCTTTCTCAATACCGATCACAGCTACGCGCTGGCCATCGAGATAACCAAAGCCACAGACCATGCACGGATCATCTGAGAAGCGGCGGTCGCCATGAATCTCATGAAAGTCAGTCACACAGGCCTCGATGTAATCGATGGCGTGCGGACGACTTGGATGACGTGATAAGAGTGTGCGTTCCCACGGCGAGAGGTTTTGATAAATCTCAACGATGAGCTTATCAACCTTCGCTTGAAGCGCACCGATCTCGGCCGTGAGGTCGATGTTCGGACGCTCAGAAGCTTGTTTAAGTTCACGGATTTGGTTTTCTAGTTCGAAAACCGGTTTCTCGAATTCGAGTGTGTATTCCATGTCATTCCCTTGGTCTGAGGCGAGGCCCTAGAGTACCAAGGGAAAGTGCGGTTTGTCCCTATCGAGAGGCAGAAGACCAGCCACCAACGCGGCCACTTTCGAAGAAAATATACTTCGCTGCGCCATCGCGGCGGTACATCCACCGCTCATTCTCATAGGTTGGGTTGCCGGCGAAGTCGACGCGGTCAGGACGGCCCCAAGACTCTTCCACGTCAGTCTTGCTCATCCCCAATAAGAGCTCACCCTGCGCAGTGGCCCACTGATGCTCAAAAGGCATAACGGCGGTTTCGGTTAGCATTCCGCGTGACGACAAATACTCTTCACGGTCAGTCTTACTTTTTAGCTGCAAAAAATAAATACGCTCAGAAGTTGAACCCAACTTTGCGCGATACTGTTGGTAGTGGTTAGCGGCACCTTCACTCTGCGCCGATTCAAGTTTTGCCAATTCATTTTCCAATGACTCTTCTTCGCGCTCACGCAAACGTGATGATTCTGAAGCCGGCGTACGGCGTTGCCAATCTTTTTGAGTGCGCCATGAACGCCCCGAGTCTCCTGGAACGACCGGAAAATCTTCGCGTGGCTGAAAGAAGGCACTGTCATCATCTTCCATCTCAGCAAGGTAACTGCGGTTCGGCACAAGCGAACAGGCCGCCAAAGGAAGTGTTAAAACCAAAAGTAGGATGCTTTTCATAGGTCCTCCGTCAAAAACCTACACACTTTTCGGCTCTCCCCTGTCTGAACCATAGACATCTGGGCCCCCAGGCAAAGAATGCCCGCGCACGGCGCTCAACTAAACAGCTTTCCCTCAGGTTACGCCCTTGGATACCCGATAAGTTTCGTGATGAACTTTTTGTTCAAAATTGAAGACCTCCTGAACAACGCGCTCTTGTGGCTCGGTCACAAGCTCATGCTGTTGTGGAATAAAATCTGTCCCCCGTGGATCAAACAAAAATGGCTCATCTTTCACACTAAACTGGTGGCCTGGAAGAACATTCCGCAACAACTTAAGACCAAACTTTCATCACCACGCACACTGATCAAAGTTGATTACATGGGCGTGTTTGCTGCGGCTTTGGACGCGGGAACAAAGGCTTTTCAAAAATACAAACAGTACTCCCCTATCAAAGCCGTAGTCGCGGCGTTTTCTGCACCCTTCGTTTATCTATATCAGTGGGCGGCTGCGCTTAAGCCGGCACACTTCATTGTGCTTTTTGTCTTCACAACAGCTTCAGTTCTTTCCGTTATGGGGATCGTTGTTCAATCAAAAAAAATGCTGGCGTCTGAACAAGCTTCACGTGCACCGGCTTCAGCAGAGGAAAGCTACACTCGCCCCGCTTATCACAAGCTCAATGAACGAGAGCTCTCCTTTAACAACGTGAAAATTCCCGTCTACGTGACTGGTCTCAACGAACTGCGTGCCCTTATTATTGACTTCAGCGTGGTGACTTCCAATCGCGCGACGAAGAAATGGTTGGAGAAGAACGAGTTTCAAATGCGCGATCATTTGATCCAAACGCTCGAACCTGTACTTCCTCATTTCCCAATGACCGATGAAGGTCGCACGATGGTGACCGATAAATTGAAAGATGAGCTCAATGCTTTCCTCGCTCTTCATCAAGTTGAAGGCGAGATCAAAGAAGCACGCCTCGTCTATATCCTCGCCCACTAAGCTCCTTGCAACCAGGCCTTTAAGGTTTTTGGATTCACTCCTAATTCACGTGCCGTACGAGTGACTTCTCCGCGACAACGCTGAAAGGCTTGTCGAGCGTATTCTCGTTTTACTCTCTCCATGGAAAGAATCGGTTCATCAGATTGAGCAATCCCATTCAAGTCACTACTCATGGTCAGTAACTTCTCATCCCAGGAATCAAAGTCGAGTTTGCGATTTTTACTGCGAATCTTCTTCGCTTGCAGATGCCCATAAAGCTGGCGCACGTTTCCTGGCCAAGGGAGTGTGCGATAAAACTCTGTCAACTTACTACCGACAACCACATGATGGTCCAGGCCAAACAGCTGGCAGTGCCGTTCAATCTCTTCTGGTTTTTCACGCAACGGTCGCAGTTCTGCGACGACACCTTGTCCTAGACGAAAGAAAAAATCAGCGCGCATAGAACCTTCCGAAACCAAGCGACGAAGTGATCTACCAGAGGCAAAAATCATACGCGCATCGGTGCGCTCTTCTTTGACCGCACCGACAGGACGAAAGAATCCACGATCCAAAAACAGCAAAAGCTTGACCTGCAACTCAGGTGTTAACGAATCTACTTCATCCAAGAACAGCGTCCCCCCACTCGCTTGTGCCAGGGCCCCCATGCGATCGGCATGAGCGCCAGTGAAGGCCCCACGCTTATGGCCGAAGAGTTCTGTCTCAACCAAACCCGCCGCCAACGAAGCAATATTGAGAGTCACAAAAGCGCCTGCTCTGCCAGATTGCTTGTGAATCTCTCGCGCCAAATGACTTTTGCCGGTGCCGGTTTCACCTTGCAGCAGTACCGGCAGCGACGAAGTGAGAATGCGTGCATCTTGTAAAACTTCCGGCAGTGCAGGTGGAAGATGTGAGTGACATGCACCTTCTCGTTTGAATTCTAGGCGGCCGGAGGAATCCAATCCTAAGGTATCGTGGCCTTCGATGAAGGCCTCACGTCCCCACTGACCATTGACGGTGAAGGGTGTGCCATCAATTGAGCGTAAAAGAAAACGGGACTCTTCTTGCACCGGCACGAGTTCAAGGCGCCAACGAAAGGAGCGTGGGCGTGCACCTGGCACAGGGATGAGCGGAACATTTTCTTGCTCGTGATCTCCCTCGGGAACAATGTCCCACTTCGTACGATTGAGAGGGATTTTTCGACTGGGCCGCACCGGTGTAATCACCGCGCACGAATCACCATAACGCAGGCCTGTAAGCTTAAGTTGTTGCATAGGTTCTCCTTGGGTCGCGACCATCGCTCAGACAAGTTTGAGAAAACAGACGAAACGCCGTGAGAAGTGAAAAATCTCAGCTTTGCAACGCTAGACGCATGCTGCTCTAAAAGGCACAATGGCCCCATGGCGATTCAAAAAGGCAAAACCGAATTTCTCATGGGCATCGACAAGGTCGACCAACTCACCATGTGGTTGGGCGAGCATCCCGCAGCTCAAGGTGTGGCCTTCATCGGTCGCTCGAACGTGGGCAAATCTTCATTCATCAATGCTATTTTCGGAAAGTCCGTGGCCCGTGTTTCAAAAACACCTGGTCGCACACGCCAAGTGAACGTTTTCAAGTTTGATTGGCTTCCTGAAGGCGAAAAAGTACCGAAACAATTTTATCTTTTCGATGTTCCTGGATACGGCCACGCCGAAGTCTCCAAAGAAATGGGCCACAATTGGCAAATTCTTTTGAGCACCTTCTTTCGCGGCATCAGCGGTAAAGTGCTTTTGCTGAATCTGCAGGATGCTCGTCATCCGCTTCAAGATGCTGACTTACAGTTTCAGGAATACATTCATCAGTTCGAGCTCGAGACCTACTTGGTGTTTAACAAAATTGATAAACTCAAAACTCAAAGCGAGCGCTTTGTTCTGCAAAAACGTATGCCCGAAATTTATGAAAAAAATAAATGGGTGAAGCAGATCTATTTCGCTTCAGCGGAAAAAGGCACTGGTGTGCCGCAAGTGATTGAGGGAATGATGAATTTTCTTTTGAAGAGCCTTATCTAGTCCAGCGGCTTCTTTAAATCCTGAACCTGACCTTCCATATCATGTAGTAGGTTTTCTAGTTCTTCGGCATGAGTCATGAGTACACGAGCGCGTGGCTCTCTCCACTCAAGCTCGCCTTCTTTGATCGCCTTCGCAACCAAACGGCCCAGTTCCTCATAAGTTTCATGGAGATCACCACTGGCCTTGGAGGCGTGGATCATCTTCATACCGATGGCCGTCGTGCGGCGCAACTCATGTTCGCAGGCCTGCAAAACGCCAATCGCTTTTTTACGCCAAGACTCGTTGTTTGGATCACGCATGGCCGTTATTATGCCTTAAACGGCTCAATCAGCAATGCTCAGAGGCTTTTTTCCCATGCAGCTCAGTCAGGCATTCAGTAACATCTGGGGCGTCTCACCGGAAGACGACGCGAAAATCAAAGAGGTTTTCGAGGTCTTACGTGTGAAATACGCAGGTTACCAAGATCCCTGGGGTTTTAATCTTGAGCTTTGCGAAAAAGCCCTCCGCACCATTCTTCCGTTTTATCGCCGCTATTTTAAAGTCCGCGTCTTTGGTCAGGAAAATGTCGGCGATGTTCCCTATCTCGTGGTGTCCAATCACACCGGTCAAATCCCACTCGATGCGATGCTTATAACGATGGCGTTCCTTATTGATGTGCAACCGCCACGGATTCTGCGCGCCATGGTGGAACGTTTCATGGCGCAGCTGCCGTTCCTGGGTGACTTCGCTGCGCAGACCGGGAGTATTCTTGGAGACCGCGCGAATTGCCAGTATCTCCTCGAGCACAAAGAATCGATCTTGGTTTTCCCTGAAGGTGTGCGCGGCGTGAGTAAAAACACTACGCAGTTCTACAAGGTGCAGACATTCACTCAAGGCTTCTATCGAATTGCCCTTCAACAGCACACCCCCATTCTACCGATCGCTGTCGTGGGCGCTGAAGAAATGTTCCCCTTCACTTGGCATGTAAAGAGTCTCGCTAAACTCTTAAGTCTGCCTGCGCTCCCTCTCACGGCCAATCTTTTTCCACTGCCATCGCCGATTGATATTCACATCGGAAAGCCGATCATTGTTCCAGATGATCTTTCTGCCGAAGCTCCCGACAAAGACATTAAAGAGCAGGTCATGCGCGTCGAAGGCCAGATCAAAAAAATGCTCGCGGTGGGACTCAAGCACCGTCGCCCCTTCTTCGATGAGATCAGAAAGCCACTTTCGAAATTCATTCTCAAGCAGGACCGCGAATGAATATTCTGATCATTGGCATGGCCGGTGGTCTTGCCCAGATTACCGCGCGCTTGATGCTCTCAGAGAATCCTACTTGGACGATCATGGGCGTGGACTCACGCTCTTTAGACAAAGTAGCGCCACTGCCAGGTCTCACGACTTTGAGCATGAAGTACTCACGTGGAAACTTTGAAAATATTTTCCGCAGCCATAAGTTCGATGCCGTTCTTCACTTGGGCCGCATCTCTCACAGCTCAAGTGACGCTGAAATGCTCGCCAAGCGCTTAGAGATTTCCGTCATGGGCACCAATCGAATTTTGGAACTTTGCCTGCGCTCAGGCGTGAGCAAAGTGATTATTCTTTCTACCTTCCACGTCTATGGCGCCCTTCCGGATAATTCGATCTTCCTCACAGAAGATGCTCCTCTCAAGGCGAGTATCAAACACCCTGAGTTGCGTGATGTGGTTGAGATGGATCAGATGTGCGGGCAGTTTATGTGGAAGCACCAGAACGAACTCTCCACGGTGGTCTTGCGTCCATGCAACATTGTGGGGACACAGATTGAAAACACCATGAGCCGCTATCTCACAACTCCGATGGCGCTCAGACCGATTGACTACAATCCCTTCTTCCAGTTCATCCATGAGTTTGATATGGCGCAGATTCTTTGCAGCTCCATTAGCAAGCTCCCGACGGGAACTTACAACGTGGCCGGGAGTGAATTCATTTCTCTGCGCGAAGCACTTGATCTCGTCGGCTCGAAAGGTCTCCCTTTCCCGATTAGCCTAGCAAAAGGCATGAATGATGTGTTGAAACTGATGAACATCCAAGTACCAGAATATCTCTTGGACTATTTGAAGTTCTCTTGTCTCATCGACAACCAAAGTCTGCGCAAGCATCTCGGCGAAAATTTCTTGCGTTTTAAATTACGTGAAACGCTTGAACTAATCCGGCTTCGCTAAGCAGAGATATTTTTCACAGACAGCTTTGACCTTAAGAATTTTCGGTTGCTCGCAACTGATCACTCGGCCAATCTCTTTCGCGAAAGCATCATACTCTTTCAGAAATTTTTTATTAACCGCAGTCTGCGCCCCACAGGGATCCTGCGTGAGCTGGCACTCATCGTCCTTTTGGCAATAGTAATACGCAGGATTCGAAGCTAGCGGACTTGCTGATTTTTTTGTCGCAAGTTTTGCCACGATTTCAGCCGCAAGCTCGAGCTTGGTAAAAACTGTCCGGCACTGCTGAAGGCCATCTTCATTTGATCCGAGCACGAGGTAGCGCACACCCGGTTCGAGATACACGCGGCATGAGGATTTACGGTCGAGGTCATAGCTCGCCTTGGCGCGCGTCCAGGTCTTCTCCACTTTGAACGCGTCGCCTTCGAGACGCCCGATGAACGCGAGGACGGCGTTTTTAGGATTCGCTTTAAGTGCCAGATTGACGGTGGGGTCGCACCTGCAGGCCAGAGCAGCTGAGGAGAAAAGAAAGCTAAGGAGAGCAAAAATATATGTCTTCATGCTTGAACGATACCCCATCTTTTGCTTGAATCAAGCTCCCAAGAGAGGTCCTATGCGCGAATTTTATCCTGAGATCGAACCGTTTAATTCTGGCATGCTCAAAGTCGATAATCTTCACACTTTGTACTACGAAGAAGTGGGTAATCCACAGGGCAAGCCGATCGTCTTCGTTCACGGCGGACCAGGCGGCGGTGTCGACGCCACGATGCGCCGATTCTTTGATCCAAAAGTTTGGCGCGTGATCTTGTTTGATCAGCGCGGTTGTGGAAAATCCACGCCGTTCTCTGAGCTCAAAGACAACACCACATGGGCCTCAGTTGAGGACATGGAGAAAATCCGTACTCATTTGAAGATCGATAAGTGGACCGTGTTCGGCGGCTCATGGGGTTCAACCCTGGGCCTTGCCTACGCGATCAAATGCACCGAGCGCGTGAATGCGCTCATTTTGCGCGGAATTTTCCTTCTGCGCGAAAAAGAAATCCGCTGGTACTACCAAGAAGGCGCGAGTTTTATTTTTCCGGATGCGTGGGCCAAGTACCTTGCTCCCATTCCCCAGAATGAACGCCATGATCTTTTGAACGCGTTCTACAAACGTCTCACCTCAAGCGACACAAAAGTGCGCTCGGAAGCCGCGAAGGCCTGGAGTGTGTGGGAAGGCTCCACCTCAAAACTTTTCTTTGATCCAAAATTCGTCGAGCGTTTTGCCGATGACGGATTTGCCGACGCTTTCGCGCGCATTGAATGCCATTACTTCGTGAACAAGGGCTTCTTTGAAGAAGACGGATGGCTGCTCAAGAACGTCGCTAAGATTCGCCACATCCCTACCTGGATCGTGCAGGGCCGCTACGACGTGGTCTGCCCAGCGACCTCGGCCTATGAACTCCACGAGGCCTGGCCGGAATCTCAGCTGCATATCATCGCGGATGCGGGCCATTCGGCCTCTGAGCCTGGCATTAAGTCCAAATTGATCGAAGCGACGGATTATTTTGGGAAGCAATCGTTGACTTGACTCAGTGCGCTTTTTAGAATCGCTAAACATGCCCGGGTGGCGAAATGGTAGACGCAGAGGATTCAAAATCCTCCGACTAATCATCGTGGGGGTTCGAGTCCCTTCCCGGGCACCATTCTTATTAAAACAACCACCGCAAGGTGGTTTTTTTATTTAAACCGACTCCAGAAGTGACAAGAAGACGAAAACTCCGGCCTACAATTTTGGGCCCCGTCCAGACCGCCTCATCGTAAACCCAACTTCCGAACCACGAACCAAGTACATTTTATCTGTTATCCAGCGGGTGATAACACTTCATTCGGCAGCATCACCTCTCTGAACTTGCGAGTGGTACATGAGCACACATTCAATACGCTCTTCATAACCAACGAGTCTGCCGTGAAAATTCTCTTGATTGCTTTTTTAACCCTGTCTTACAACCTTGCACTTGCTAAGACCGCGACACCCAAGATTCAGGAGAGCGAAGATACTGCGTGGGAGCACTTGAGGGCCTTTAGGACACTCGAACTGGAAAACTACCTTAAGGTGAATGCAAAAGCCGCGGAAGTCTTCATCTCTGGAGATAATGGCGGCGATCAGATGCCGATGATCTTCTTCAGAGTCTTTCAGGATTTGTTTCCACAGATCTGGGGCACGGAGAGCCAAAAATACGCTCCGGTTGGTTTATCCCTGAATGTTTTTGATAAGACGACGCCGCTGCCTTTGGGAATGGCCCTCAAGGAAGCAGAAGTTGTCACGGGCAGTACGCAGCTCAATCGAGTTGGACTCACTTGCCTTGCCTGCCATTCGGGTGAAGTGCAGAACTCTTCTGGGGATGCGATTGTCCTGCTCGGAGCACCTAACACCCGAATCGATAACCCTCACTTCCTCTTCATTAAAACGGTCCAGCACGAAGACTTTACCGCCGAAGCCCTTGTAGCAGCGATCAACAAAAAACCCATTGGTTCGATCTACCAGAACCCGACGTACCTTCAGACAGAACTCACGGAACGGAAGTTCGTTAACGACCTCGAAAATACTCGGCAGCTTGTTTCGACTCTCAAAGCGACCGCCGCTCGGATCATGCAGGCCTATGGTCTTTACAAGGGCCTCGCCTACTCGGGCCCTCTGGCACCCGACGCGCTAGGAGAGAAGAGAGGCTCGATGAATGTGCTCTTCACGACCTACCTTTCATTCCTTAGTACTGGTCCCACCATGGATGTGATCAAGGCCACTTTCCCGACGAGTGCGGCCGAAGTGGATGCTCCGAGCATTTGGAATCAGAAGGACCGCGGAAATGATCACTGGGATGGAGCGACCTCTGGTCACTTACACCGCAACATCGGTGCCGCGGCGTCGATCTTTAATAAGCCTGTGAACATTAAGAACGTCGATACGATCTCCAGATTCTTAGACGGATTACCTTCTCCGCCTTATCCGTTCGCTGTGAACATGGAAATGGCCAAGAGAGGGAAAGAGCTCTTCGCGCAGAACTGCCTTGCCTGTCACCAGTCGCAGAATCAAGTTTTTCCAGTCGCCGAAGTCGGAACAGATCAGCACCGCTATCTCAATCTTACCAAGAATGGGGCGTCGTTTTTAGGGGTGCTTCTGGTCAAGCTCTGCAGCGACGATAAGTATTGCGTGAAAAGCGATGGGACACCTTATGCTCCCAACGATCTCGTTCATGACTCCATCGGTTACGTGGGCGGAAGGCTCGATGGAATCTGGGCGCGAGCTCCCTATCTGCACAATGGATCTGTCCCAACGCTCCGGGCCCTCTTAACTGGCGAACGCCCAACGAAGTTCTTCAGAGGTTCAACACGCTATGATGAAAAGGATATTGGGTTTGAGTGGGACAAGGAAAGAGAACACACTATTCTTTACGACACTTCTCTAGAGGGCAACGCGAACATCGGGCATGATTCGATGAGGTACTTAGGGCTTGATTGGAAAAATAAACCGCAAGAGCTCGATGATCTCTTAGAGTATTTAAAGACATTATAGGTCTAAGCTCGGGTGATGCTATTTCTTAAGATGCCTGTATTTTTTCCATGTTATCCGGTCAGTGATATCGGAAAGTGATGTCGGATCATCTCAAATTTTTTGGTTGTTGTAGCATCACTCTCACTTTATGACCGACACACACATCAAGGAGCATCTATGAAGTTCTTCGTCTTCGCAGCTTTAGCAACTATGTCGTTTTCCGCTTTCGCGAACCGTCCTTTCAAAGATTGTGGCTTAAAATCAAATGGCACAATTGTTTTTGTGTCACCCAACGGAACCATCAAGCAATATACTTGGCTTCCATCGGAGCTTCGGGACATTGATCTTTATGATCAGGTCAAAAACGGGACATACATCTGCGTCGAAGGAGAATTGAATGAGCGTGATATTCTATCAGCGAAGAGGGTCGAATAGTGATTTTTACACTTCGTTTTCAAAGCTGAGCGGCGAAGGTTCTACCGTTTTAAAAATTTCGAGGTGATTGAATGACAACCAAATCAATCGCTGAAACAACAAAAAGAGTACTCATGAAAACTATCTTCGCCCTCGGTCTTATCATGTCCACAGTAGCGCATGCTTCTGGATCACAATTCGAACAGAATGCTCCGGCGATCTCAGACTTTGACCGAGGTCGCTGCGAGATTTTAGGTTTTAACGCTGAAGAAACTTGCGTCGAGCTCGTCTGCGGTGACACCGATCGCTTGGCGATCGATGAGTGTCGGGAAAGCGGCGAGATCGCCATGGTCATGCGGAGCTGTCATCCACAGATCTTCGAAGAGGCCGTCCTGTCTTACAATCGGAGGGCTTCCCAGTCCCCCGTGAACTGTACGGGATTCAAGTATGTTCCCAAGTTCCGGTAGTGCTCGGTTTAAATTCTGCTGTCGGGCCTAAGTCGCTAAATCCTTGGGGGATTACGCCTGAGAAAGCGCATGTAATTCTTACAATGATGACTTGGCCCGATGGCCGGAGTGGTAAACTTGCAACATGAAAAAATTCATTTTTGTGGCTCTGACTTGTGCAGTTTCTTTAAGCGCGTATCCCTCCGAGAAAGGTGGGAACACATTCGGTAGCTATGAGTTGCAAATCGCCCTTGATGACTTCTCTGAGTCAGGGAGCTGTCCGGGGCCTTACGTTCTAGAAGTTCCTATTCAACAGATCTGCGGTGAGCTTGGGGAGAAGGTTCTTCTCGGGGGTTCTACCACCGCCAAGCAGTTCTATCGTCAGTGCTGTAGCCGCTAGGAAAAAAAGATGAGCGCTTCTGCAGACGAAGAGATCCAGGATTTCATACGGCAAAAAGTGCGGAAGTATCTTGAGGATCTCCAGCAGAAGAACCCGCGCTTTTCTCTGCGGGCCCTCGCCACCAAGCTAGAGATTCAGGCGAGCAACCTCTCCGCTTTCCTCAGTGAAAAACGAAACCTATCAAAAGCGTCGCTCGAGTCCGTCACACGACAAATCTTCACGAACCCCGAAGAAAGAAAATACATCCTGGCGAAGATCAATGAGTCCCAGGCCAGTGTCCGACGCTCGGAAAAAGAACTTCTCACAGTTCTCGCGGATACCAGCTCGCTGACAGAGGATGAGTTCCTGCAGATCGGAGACTGGTATTTCTATGCCATCCGCACGTTCCTATCGCTTAAGAGCGGTCCTAAGACTCTCGAGGCACTCTCTGACGTGCTGAAGCTTCCACTGATCAAGGTCGAGCACGCACTCCAAACTCTCCTACGCCTGGGACTCATCCAGAAGGATGCCAACGAGGAGTTTCATCGTACCCACAAGCACATCGCGACACCGGACTCGGAGAAGCTCTCCCCCAAAACCCATGAGCTTAAAAAGCGTATCCATCAACAGCACATCGAGCGAGCGCTCGACTCGCTCAAGAAAGACGACCCAGCGATCCGAGACATCACCTGGGTCAACATCCCGGCGGATTCTCGGAAGCTCCCACAGGCCCGAGAGATCATCCGCAAGTTCCAAGACGACATGATCCTTCTGCTTGAGAGCGAAGAAGCGACAGTGCCCTATCGCCTCACCATCCAGCTCGTTCCGGTGGTCTCGCCCTAACTCTGCTTAAAGAGAGCGTGCCACCCCGCGAGGATCATGATTATTTGCCAGAAATCAATTTAGGATTAAACTCAACACTATATGACTTTTAAAATTTTATCTGTGGTCGTCGGCCTCATCTCCATCCTGGGTGCCTGGGTCATGTCGATCGTCGTACTCTGGGGTCCCAAAGCAACGAGCTCCACGTACTCTTTATTCGATGTGGGCGCCATACTCGCTGCTATTTTTTTAGTATTAAACTTTGGCTTCCAAGTTTTCTTGGCCTGGATGATGTTCTCTGAGGATAAGTTTCTTCACTCTAAGGGTTTCACCTTTCTTGCACCCGTCATCGCGAGCGGGTTAATCGTCGGGTACAGCTTTGCCCTCGCGTCCATCAAACCACCTCCGGTGATTGTGACAGAGCATCCCGAAAGCTCCCAAATCCACGAGAAACATGAATAAAAAAGGGCCCATTCGGGCCCTTTTTTTATTGCCTGTAATGCAGGCCGTGCGAACGTAATTGCTATCTAATCATTAAATTGATGACTGCTCTCGAGGCTTCACTGATGTGCAAAATAGAGTGTGATAGTGAGATCTAAGGGTATCTATTCCACCCAAAGCAACTTCCGCTCTCTTATTTCCCATGCTTTTCGCTGTCTGCTTATTTTTGGCGTCTTGAATTCTCAAGCTAAAATCGACTGCTCCTCCTAGACCCACAACCGCTAAGACGTCATAGTACACTTTCGAGACGCTTAGTTTTCCGACATAAACTTCAGTATACAGACGCTCGCTTTCAGCAACATCCAACGTGAGCTTCATGTTGAAATACTTGCTCTGACCATTCATCGTTGGACGGTACCAAGCTCCACAATCAAGGTGAGGGGCGGCGCTCGCAACGTTAGCAAGGAACAGAGACAGAAGAATTAGAGATAATTTCATAACGATCCTTTTATAAACTTTTTAATTTTAGGGAGTGCTACTGCATATCCTTCACCGAACACTTCACCTTTTCTTCCATCTCTCTTCCCTTATGAGTCACCATCAAATTCCCCTTCATGATCTCAGCTCCAAACTTTCCAGTAAGACCAATCCTTGCTGAGTTGAAAGGGCCTCGGCAGCCATCCAACTCATGGACCGCGAACACGGCGATGATGTCGCTATAGGATTCGGCCGTATCTGTTCCCGCACTCATGTCGACTTCAAGGCATGGATTACGACGTGTGTCCCCTGACATCGTAAAAAGCTTACTGCCGTTGTTAAGAACTGTGAGCTTTGAATACTTGTCATCAAAACCGTCAAAGACGAAGGTCGCTGAAAGGCCTGCGCCATCGACCGGTGCACATTGAATTAATGTGTGAGGTCTCGCATGGGCAATGCCGGCAAAAAGAAAAAATCCAATAATAAATTTCATAATTATGCTCCTAGAGGGCCAAGTTTTTGATTGAGAGGACTTCGCATTTATTCGCACGACGAAGGACGTCGACCTTGAAGTAGATGTCGTTCTCTTCAGAGTTCACCTGCTCTTCAAACTCTGCTCTTACGACGACGACAAACGAAGACACTCCATCCATTTGCTCAGCGCTAGAGATCGATGTCTCCGACACCGGTTTATTAAGTTTTAAAGTCTGTTTCTGGGCCGTCATGACTGCCACGTTGTAGCAGGGCAATTTCAGCGCCTGAGGAATGAAGATCGATGCATGGCTAAAACTCGAGATAAGCAGAGAACAAATGAGAAGTGTCGATTTCATGAAAGCTCCTTGGTTTTGGAGACTTCATAGGCCGGTTTTGAAATCGAGGCCCGCAATAGTTTGGCTCTCGTTACTTTCTTTCAGGATTTTGGTCGACTCAAGAACGCGAGCAAACACTGCAAACAGGCTAAGATCAAAGGGATGAACAAGACTAGGGCGACAATCCCCCACACAAAGGAGTCGTCAGTATAGACAGTCCCATCAAGGGGATCAAAAGCTCGTCCCTCACTGTTGAATTCCCATTTCAAATATTGGGAATAGAATAAAAATGAACTCGTGCATGCGAGTGACGTAGAGATGAGTAGTAAAACCGCCTTCGCCGCTCTCTTCAACTTTTAAGCACTCCCCGCGACCAACCAGGATTGTCGTGACTGTTCCAATGAATTTTATCATGAATGAAGTGGATCGTTCCTAGCGCGAGAGCGAGGGAGAGCCCCCAGCTTGCTTGCTCATAGTTTCGATGCTCCAGGAGTTCGCTGTACTCATAGACCTGAATCAAGGTCGCGGAGAAATAGATTCCCCAAAGGAGTGTTACTGGGGAGACAGGCCATGTCTTTGGGCCATGAACCTTGACGTATTTATGGAGCAAGACCAAATAAGAAACCGCATGAGGAACGATGATGAGCGCCGGTGAGGCGTAGTTGTTATTGAGCAACCGAGATATGCCCCAAATGATTCCCGCTCCAAGCCAAATGAAATGAGCTGAGACTGCTACCTGCTTCGTGCGCTGATAGATCATGAAATGGGCGATGACATAAGCGACTAAAGAAAGCGCTGTTAAAATCCACAGAGGTTCATAGAGAAACATGGGTAGTGTCACTAAGTCGTTGACCCGATCCCAACCAGTGATATCGGTACCGCACTGGCCGATCAAAAAAAATCCCCAAGTCACACCATAGATGCCCGCCTTATTAACCCACATTAAACGTTGATGGGCAGCCTCGAGCGGACGCATGGAAAGATGAAACCAGGTTTGTTGTTGTTTAATGAAATGCCAAAGAGAAAGATGGGCCACAAACACCAGCAAGAAGTCCACTTGCTTGAAATAGAGCATCAGATAAAAAGCCACCAGAATCCCCGCCGCCACCGCAACTAAGGCCCACCGCAATTTTGAATTATCGCTTCGAGAAGTCAGCATCGCCCAATAGCCACACAGCAAGTGGGGCATATCAAACAGTACGATAAGAGAAGGATAAAAAAACGGATGGGGCGTTGGCAAAATACCAGATGCAGTGAAGCCAAAGATCGCAATCAGCAGAGGAAGGACAAAGAAGATCATGGCATCCGTACGGACACTGGCAAAAACAGTACCTAGACTTGCTGTTAATGGCGGCACGGAAAGTATTCTCAGTATTTTGTAGACTTAAATTCTACCTCAAATATAGCATTAAATAATATTTATCCAAGAGGGGCCCATGTCGAACGAATCATCTCTTCTCTATCGCTTCCTTGCTCGCGTTGAACGCGCTGGTAACGCTCTCCCGCATCCAGCGCTCATGTTTCTTATTCTGATGTTTGTCGTCATTATTCTCTCGGCAGTTTTCTCCGTCATGGGCATCACGGCCCTCCATCCTGTTTCGAAAGACACGCTCACGGCGGTGAATCTTTTCTCGGCGCACGGACTACGCACCATCATCACAGACATGGTGAAGAACTATACGGGCTTTGCGCCCTTGGGCACTGTGCTCGTGGCGATGTTGGGTTTTAGTATTGCTGAAAAAAGCGGATTACTCTCCACTCTCCTGCGTCTTTTGGTTCTTAAATCACCAAGGGCCCTACTGGTGCCGGCCGTTCTTCTGGCGGGTGTCATGTCTCATACTGGCGGTGACATTGGTTACGTCCTGTTGATTCCTCTCGCAGGTCTGACGTTCCATAGCGCGGGCCTCAATCCCATCGCAGGAATCGCGATTTGTTTTGCCGGTGTCTCGGGTGGATTCGCTGCTAACATTCTTCTCAGCACGGCCGATCCTTTGCTCTCAGGCATTTCACAAGAAGCCGCACGCATCCTGAATAAGGAGTATGTGGTAAGCCCACTTTCGAACTACTACTTCATGGCGACATCATCATTACTCATTATTGGTATCGGCACTTTGATCGCCAATAAAATCACCATCCCATTCTTGGGCGATTACAAAGGCGAAAGTCCGCGTGGGGCGCTTGAGAAGCTCAGCGCTGGTGAAAAAAGCGGCTTGCTGTGGTCGGGTCTTGTGGCCCTAGGCCTTGTGCTGTTCTTGCTCGCTGGTCTTGTGCCCGCCGACGGTTACTTGCGTGACCCCGCTACTCCGGACTTCCTCCATTCAGCCGCACTGAAAGGTGTCGTCGCGATCATCTTCTTGTTCGGGGCCCTACCAGGATTAGCTTTCGGCTTTGCTTCTAAGACGTTCAAGAACCAAAACGATGTGGTGAAGGCGATGCAGGAAGCGATGGTCACCATGGCGCCGTACTTGGTGATGGTTTTCTTCGCTGCTCAGTTCATTCAGCTTTTCAGTATCTCAAATATGGGTCTCATCATGGCGGTGAAAGGCTCAGAGGTGCTACGCGCGCTTGAGCTCGGTCCGATCCCTCTCATGCTCGGCTTTATTCTTCTCACTGTGCTTTTGGATCTTGTGATTGGATCTGCGTCAGCGAAGTGGGCCTTGATGGCGCCGATCTTCGTTCCCATGTTCATGCTCTTGGGTGTTTCTCCAGAACTCAGCCAAGCGTCTTATCGTATCGCTGACTCGGTGGTGAACATCATCTCGCCGCTCATGCCTTACTTCCCGTTGATTCTAGCTTTCACCAATAAGTATGATCCCAAGGCCAACATCGGAACTGTCATTGCTTTGATGCTTCCTTACTCTATTGGCTTTTTGATCTCTTGGTCCCTCATGCTGTTTGCGTGGATCACGTTTAATCTTCCGCTTGGTCCTGGCGCCCTGCTTAAGTACATTTCGCCGTAATTTAGACACAGCGGGTGATTGTCTAACTCAATCACCCGCTTTTTCTGAATAACCTTTTCTAAAAAAATGAATCAATCGCTCTTAGGTCAATTATTTATGACCACCTCTACTTTTTTTGTTTTTCTGGAAGTTAAGACCTTAACCTCCAGGAGCACACTGCATGCTAAAAACCACCATGATCATCGCAGTTCTTATGACTGCAATGACGGCCCTAGCACAAGACAAGAAGCCAGCGCCTGCCTCGGCACCCGCCACAACAAAGCCTGCTGAAGCTAAGCCGACGGATGAAGCCGACCAGGTCATCACCAATCGTCGCCTCAGAGCGAGCGAGGGCTCACTTTCGAAGTGGTCTATTGCAACTTTCTGGAACTACCAGGGTGGTTCGCTCAATGACCCCACTGATCCAGAGCGCCCAAACATCGTAGGCGGCGGTAACGTGCAGACCCTCCAGTCTCTTTCAGGTGAAGTAGGCGTGAAGTACCGCCTCACAAAACTTGATAGTCTCACGGCCAGCACCGGGCTATTTATGACGACTCCCTTCCACGGAGAAATCGATGACAACTCACCGTTGAAGGAATCTTTCGACAAGAACTCTCGCAAACTGAACGTGCAAGATCCGTCGCTGAAGTTTGCCCACCTCGACAATCTCTGGGGCATTCAGTCTATTTCCTCTGTGACCGGTAAGCTGATCACAAACAACCAACTCACCGATCGTGAATTTCGCTCTGAACTGACTCTTTCTCAAAACTTCATGAAGGATGTAGGGGCCACAGGATTCAGCTACGGTGCAGCTATCATCGGCTACTTCTACGACTTCAACGATAAAGTCCGGGACACTCCGGCTTTTGAAGCCAACACAGAACAGCTCATCGGACTCTACCCACAGGCCGAGTACGTGATCAACGACACCTTCAACGTAAGAACCGTTTTCGGCTGGCAGGTGTTCGAGCAACGCCGTGGTGATCCTTCTGATAGCTACGTAAAGCGTAAGGTCTATCAGTCCGTCGGCTTGGGCATATCGGTGACACGCGATATCTTCCTCTATCCCAACATCCAGTATATCCCGAGCAACATTCGTGACGATGTGACCAACATCGCCATGAGCGCCAACATCAATCTGTTCTAGTGATTATGGTGAGAGGGAAACCTCTCACCAATTTCTTTGGATTGTATCTTCTAGTTCTGTCATACCCTTGTCCGCGGCTTGTGCACCGTACAGGTATGAATTCGTCGCACGATTTCCGTCTCGTAAATCCCACATGGCAGCGGTCAGCCACTTCCAAGAGCCGTAGTAGTGAAAAGCATTCTCGCTCGCTCCGCCGAAGACTGATTTCTTAGTCAGAGGCCAGAAGTGCTTCGCCTCCAACTTCGCTCCGTAACTCTTGAGGATGATCATTTGCTTTTGGTCCACAGGAGCAAGGTCGTAAAGCTTTTGCGTGATAGACTGGTCAACGATGGTGTCTTGGTCCGCGTGAATGACAGTCACTCTGGTCTCACGTGGAAGCGCTTTCCACGAAGTCTCATCAAGGCCTGCGGACTGAAACAGCATCACTGTGCTGGGCTTCACTGCAAGATTTTGGACGAAGGCTTGACCTGCAGCTACGCCGGCGACAAAGGCACCCTTTGAGTGACCCGTAAAAACGACTTCCCCGTCGGCAACGGTCAGCCCTAGTTTTTCGATAGCGCAATTCGTGAGGGTCACAAAATCTCGGCCCATGCGGACCCAGTCCTGATCAAAAAAACCTTTGTCGTACTGCGGATGAACTCCAATCGCTCCCTTGCGTGCGAGGTGCACGAGAGTTTGCTCATAGTGCTCGAAGCCCAAGGCCTGGCCATGTCCGTAGATCACAAGTGGTAACGCTTGCGACCCGAGGCCGCGCGGATACGTGACGACCACATCTCTACCGTCGCAGCGCACGTCTTTGCGCTCTACTTCATGGAGATAGATCTTGCTGCCAGGATGCTCTGGCCCAGGAAGCTCCTGGGCCAGCACTGAGAATGAAATTAAGCTGAAGGCGATCGCCGTTTTCATTACGGGTACGCGCAGCCAGCTTGTGGGGTCATGCGAAGTTTTGAGACATCCATCTGTTCAGCTGCGAGCGCCACGGCTTCTTCGTACAGCTCAGGTGACAAGGTAGGTGTCTTAGAAAGAATGTAGAGCGACACGAGGCTTGGATCACTCACAACCGCGAAGCGATAGTCGATATCAAGACCGATGATCCAGTACTGGCCGGTTTGCGGAAGTCCGAAATCAACCGTGAACTGGGCGTTCGAACTTGGATCATTATTAGTGGCGAAGCCGCGGATCTCACGGAGCGCACCCGTAGTGGGCTCGTTGCAAGAGTTGTAGACATCCACGCGGCCTTGGCCCAGCGAAAGGACCTGGCGTGAACAGATGCAGTTTCCCTCGAAGATGAGTGGATTGCGTGCGATCTGATACCAGGTGCCGAGGTAGCGCTCGACTTCAACATAGGGAACGGTTCTCAGTTGTGCTTGTGCTGTTTGCACAGTTCCGAACAAAACAAATAGAGCGGCAAGTAACCAGCGAGACATGGCCATGGTCATTCCTCCGTAGATTAGGGTCTGAAGAGTTATAGGAAATCAGAATTAACTCAGAAAGACCATGGTCTAGCGATGGGACCGCGATACCTGTCCGGCAAAGTCTGCTTATTTTCCCTAAAATACAGTCTTGGGTTACTATAGACGCTATGAGACTACGCAACGTACTTGCGGCGACTCTCGCCTTCACCTATATCTTCTACACCCTCTCCTACCAAGCCTCGACGCCGGTACGAACGACGCGCAAGCCTAAAGCGGTTGCGCCTAGCAGGACGCCCACGAAAGTCGCCCTGCGTGCACCGGCCACTCCGCAAAGAATCAAGAAGCCAGCACCAGTCGCAAAGATTCAACAGAGTGAAGAAGAGGACGTGCCTTGGGATGAGCTGAGAGATGAGCTCATGGACAACGTGCAAGAGCGCTTGACTGCCGTGGCCCCAACGAAGGCCAAGCAAATCATGAAGAACTATCTTAAAGAGCGTGAGTCTTTCACGCAGAAGATGGAATCCCTCATGAAAGAGCGCGATAGCTACTATTACTACGATAAAGAAGCTGAAAAGATCGTCTTCACCGATAAGCTAAAATACAAAGAATTGAACAAAGAGGTCACGGCCTCCTATGAAGAGTACAATTCAAAGGTTGAAAAAATCTTCGCTGATCACTATCCCGTAGTGATGGAAGTCAGAGAAGAGTTTGAAGAGTACATGCAGCTCTACAATCGCAACGAGCATCGCATCGGGATTGGTCTCTAACTAATTTTTCACGACGCTGCGGTAGCACTTCAAGAAACGCTCCCACATCACCTGATCATCACCCGTGTAGCCAATACTGAAGCGCAGAAGACCCTCTGATAGACCGATTTCTTTGCGTTCGTTTTCTGGGATTTCACTGGAAGTGCTCTTGGCCGAGCAGCTCATAAGCGTACGGGAGAATCCTAGCGAGACGGCGTACAGCCCAAACTTCTCGTCTTGTAACTTTGTCGCCAACACGCGTGCCTGTTCAGCATCCGCGCATTCGAGTGTCAGAATTCCTCCAAAGCCGATGGATTCATCAACCATCGTTTTGAGGAGGCCATGCTGTGCATGGGTTTCAAGACCTGGGTAAATCACAGGTAGTTTTTCCTTCGCCATATTCTTGGCGAGGAAAAGACTGGTTTGAGAATGGGCCTTCATGCGCACGCCGAGATGATCCATACGCATATACAATTCATGCGCGACACGAGGATCCATCACAGGACCTGTGAGCATCACCACGCCGGTATTCACATCTATGAGTGAACCAATAAAATCTTTGCTGCCTGCGATGGCCCCGGCAATAAAATCACTCGCTCCTGAAATATATTTCGTGCAGGAGTGCACCACGACATCCGCTCCCAATTCCAATGGGCGAACCATCATAGGTGCGAAAGTGTTGTCGATGACGAGTTTCAATTTATGCTTTTTGCACAACGCCGCCATAGCACGTATGTCACTCACGGCGAGTAACGGATTACTCAATGTCTCCGCATAAAGAACTTTGGTATCGGGGCGAATCGCAGCTTCGATGGCCTTTAAGTCAGTGGCTTCTACGAAGCTGACCGTCAGGCCGCGTGTCGGAAAAATATTTTTGAAGAGGGCGTAGGTGCCACCATAGACAGTGCGAGAAGTAACGATATGCCTACCTGTCACACCTTCATTACGAAAAATCTGCTCAACCGCGCATGCAATGGCCGCCATGCCACTCGCCACACCGAGTGCGGCTTCAGCCCCTTCCATCGCCGCGACTTTCTGACCGAAAATATTCACTGTCGGATTCGAGTGACGACTATAAAGATAGCAGCCTTGCAGCTCACCCATGAAAGTGCGCTCCATATCTTTTGGATCCATGAAGGTGGATGTTGAGGCCACATCAATGACAGGCACCACACCACCCTCTTCTCCAAAATGCTGAATATCGCGAATGGCCTGCTGTGCTGAACTTTTCATGTGTGCCTCCAGTGAGGCATTAGAATAGGCGATTCCCTGCATAAGGGTAGGTGCATCGGGAAAATCATGGCCGACAATTTTACTCCAAATCACTCTATTTACGTTTTCTCTGACGGGGGGACTCTACTAATTTCCAATAGTTTTCTAACATTTTCACGCAATCCTAACATACGCGTGACGAAGGGAATTCAACTGTCATTCAATCAATGAATTCAAGATAACGGATTATCTTAAGGAGATTTATGAAGTTTTTATCATTGATGATTGTTGCTTCCCTTTTAAGTCCTTCTGCTTTCGCATGTAGCGAAGACGGTACAGGCGGATTCCTTCCTGAAAACGATATGTTTATTCCAGTCGACGCAAAACGCGTTGGCGGTTTGACTGAAGCGGATTTCAACGCTGTGATCGACAAGTACGAAACTATTTACTCTCCAATCATTGCTGGCATGGGCGGCAAACTCGATGTGAAGCGTAAGTGGACTGACGCAACTGTAAACGCAAGTGCTCAACGTTCAGGTTCAACTTGGGTTGTTAATATGTACGGCGGTCTCGCTCGTCACGAAACAATCACTGCTGACGGTTTCGCTCTCGTTGTATGTCACGAAATCGGTCACCACCTCGGTGGCGCTCCGAAAGTTAAAGGCTTCCTAGGCTTAAACGCTTGGGCTTCTAACGAAGGCCAATCTGATTACTTCGCAACACTTAAGTGCTTGCGCCAAGGTTTCCTTGCTGACGACAACGCAGCTATCGTAGCAGCTATGACTGTTCCAGCTCTTCTTTCTGAGAAATGTGCTGAGCAGTTCGCTGACGAGTCTGAGCGCGCGATCTGTATCCGCGGCGGTATGGCAGGTGTTTCTGTTGCCGGTCTTTTCGCTAGCATGCGTAACCAGCCAGAAGGCCAGTTCAACACTCCAGATGCTAACGTTGTGACTCGCACAAACGATGCTCACCCTGCTCACCAGTGCCGCTTGGACACATACTTCCAAGGTGCATTGTGCGACAAAACTGTTGGTGAAGAAGTTGACCAGAAAGACGAAGTCCGCGGCACATGCCACGGTTCAATCGGTTCAAAAACTGGTCTTCGCCCACTTTGCTGGTTCAAGCCATCTGTTCAGTAATCTGATCTAAAGAGTTCGACACGAGGGGCCAGGAGAAATCCTGGCCCTTTTTTATGTCCAGGATGGACGGTATGCCGACGAGAGGCAGGAGCCGAAGTCGGCGCAAGTTTCAGCGGAGTACCAAAGTTTTCTTTGAGAGGTTATAATTCCCTCATGAAAACACTCATTCTCACTCTGCTCTTCACAGGCGCTGCCTTCGCCAAACCCACTCCGGTCAAAAAAGAAGAGGAGCGGAAATTCCTCGATACCCGCTACACTGTCGCTCCTCCTTGGCTCATTGAAGATAAGGGCGACTATCAGATCTTCACCCTGCCTGAGGGCGATCTGGTGATGATCAATATGATCCTCCCGGCCGTGGGCAAGCCGGAAGATCTTTTGCTTAAGGCGTGGAAGAAGTACCGGCCCGACTTTAATCAGACAGTTGAGATAAAAAACTCACCTCCGGCCGCAGGTGGCTGGGAAGAAATTCAAAAAATCTCCTACAAAGTTCCGATCAAAGAATCGCGGGCCGTTGTCGGCCAGTATGCCGTCTTGAAAGGTAAGGCCTACATCACTCTGCTCGACGGAGCTTACGCGACTTTGCAAAAGCGTGGCGCTCAACTCGCTCTCGTCGCAGGCAGCTGGAAACCGCTCGGGCTTATTGAAGAAAAACTCGGTGAGCGCGAAGCGATTAAACTGGGACCGAAAGAAATCAAAGTTCTTGAGAATTTCCTGCAGAATTCTATGCGCGAAATGATGGTTCCTGGAGGACAAGTCGCTATCGTGCAGGATGGAAAAGTCATTTGGGAAAAAGCTTTCGGTATTCATCACAAAGGCACAAAAGACAAAGTCACCTCTGACACTCTCTTTATGATTGGCTCAACCACCAAGCCACTCACAACCTTGTTACAAGCACGCCTGGTCGATCAAGAAAAACTCGAGTGGGATCAGCCCCTGCGCGAGATCTTGCCGGGTTTTGCTCTCGCTGATAGTTCCGCGACTCGTAAACTTGAGCTCAAGCACACCGCATGCGCCTGCACGGGTATGCCTCGTCGTGATTTTGATTTTATTTTTGATTACGAAAATATCACGGGGGAACAAAGAGTCGCGCAACTCAAAACTATGTCACCGACCACTGGCTTTGGTGAAACTTTTCAATACTCAAATCTACTCGTTGCGGCCGGTGGCTATGCCGCTGCTCACACGCTCTATCCGAAACTCACGTTTGACTCTGCCTATGAAAAAGCGTTGCGTGAAGAGGTCTTCAACCCTTTAGGCTTTATGCGTTCTCGAGTGCGTCCTTTTACCGGTGATCGCCTCGCTTCTCCCCACGCCGTCGACTTACAAGGACGCATGACTCCTATTCCTCAGCGCATGGATGACATGGTCTACTCTGTTGCTCCGGCCGGTGCCGTCTGGTCTAATGCCCGCGATCTTTCTCGTTATGTCTTATTTGAACTAGGAAATGGCAAACTCGACGGTCAGCAGATCCTCTCTGAAAAACAAGTTCTCGCTCGTCGCACTCCCGGTGTGAAAGTCGATGACACCGCAAAGTATGGTCTTGGTTTATTTTTTGATGACGTGAAAGGGCTTGAGACTTGGGGCCATGGAGGAAATACTTTAGGCTTCACCTCTGATCTGGTTTTCTTACCTAAGCAGCAGGTGGGCTGGGTGCTGTTACTGAATGCTGGTGGCTCATCCCTTCGTAACGTCTTTCAACAGAAGATGATGGAAGTTCTCTTCAAGGCGGAAGTGACCTCGCAGAAAAGTATGACCCACATTATGAAGCGCATGCGCGAGTCACTCGCCAAGGCCCGTCAGCAAGTCAGCACCACTCCATCTAAAACAAAATGGATGAAGGCCCTGGTGGGACAATGGTCTTCTGATAATTTAGGCAGCATGGTGATCAGTGCGACGAAGACAGGCTTCATCGCTGATTTTGGTGAATGGCAGACTGAGTTGGGTTCAGTTAAGGACTCCCCTGAGACCTTCATGTTCACATCGCCCCCTTTGGCAGGCAGTGTCCCGTTTCAACTTCAAAAAGACGGCTCGCTTCTTATTGATGCCGGCCAGACCAAATACTCATTCAAGAGGGTCCCATGATTATTGCTTCAAAAATTTTGATCGGCTTCGTGGCCTTGCAGCACATCGGTTTTCTCGTGCTTGAGATGTTCCTCTGGACTCATCCAGTGGGTATGAAGGTCTTTCGCCAATCAGCTGCCAATGCTGAGATCACGAAAGTGCTCGCGGCCAATCAAGGGCTTTACAACGGATTCTTAGCAGCCGGACTGATCTGGGCGCTCTGCCACAGCAACGCCGATATGGGACGTCAGATTGCTTATTTCTTTCTAGGTTGTGTGATTGTGGCCGGAGCTTATGGAGCGTGGAGTGTGTCGCCGCGAATTCTTCTCGTGCAAGCAGGACCAGCGATTGTGGCCCTGGCGCTACTTTGTCTTAGTTCTGGACGCGGCAACTCTTAAGCTGAGCAATGGTTCCGAAGTCAGCGTAGACTTTGCCACTAGTGCGCTTGACGCCAAAGTAGACGGCATCGTCTCCGGTTCCACAGCGAGCATGAAGGTCGTAGCTTGAATTTGCTTCGAGGACACATTCATCAGCATCGGCTTCGCCCATCTTGATACTCACTTGCTCGCCAGTGACAACCATCGTGATGGCGGTTTCATTGCCACGAGAATGCATCTGGCAGCTGGCCGACTTGGGTATGGCCCAAACTGAAAGAGAATAGATAAGAGACAACAATAGAACAGCCGTTTTCATAGATAATAACCTTTGAGACCATCATAGCTGTGAGAGCGGTTGCAAACCAGTCCCCGGTAAATTTTCCAGGAGCCCTATGCCTCTCAAGACCTATTCCCGCTGGCTACAAGGCGTCCTTTACACGGTGGCGGGGGTCAACCATTTCGTAAATCCCGAGATTTACCTTCAGATGATGCCCTCCTATCTCCCCTGGCCCAATGCCCTCCAACTTACAGCGGGTGCTTTAGAGGTCATCGGCGGGCTCGGACTCCTCGTTCCCCGACTGGAAAAGAAGGCCGCTTGGCTGTTGATCATCGTTTTAGTGGGAGTCTTCCCGGCCAATCTTGAGCTCGCTCTCAATGGGGGTGCCCCGTTGGATGTCTCACCCACAATGGCGTGGCTTCGCCTTCCCTTTCAATTACTCTTTATCAAATGGGCCTATTGGCATACTCGCACGGAGACAAAATCATGATCGCACTTCTACTCGCATTTTCTGTTCACGCTGCTGATGTCACTCTGGTTCACAAAGGCACGGCCACGAAAGATGGCAAAGTCGTCTACATCGAACAACACGAGGCCCTTTTTCGCGATGGCGAAGTCGTCACCGCAAAAACGACGTATGTCGGGGCCGACGGCAAAACAGAAGCCACTCTCACTTCAGATTTCAAAAATAGCATCACCAATGCTGACCATGAGTTTCATGACCTCCGCGACAACCGTCGTTATGGCGTGCGCTGGAAAGATGGCAAAGCCGAGATGTGGGATCAGGAAGTTGGCGAAAAAGAGCGGACCGAAAAAATTGGAAAAGACTTTGCTGATGGCAAACTCGTGATCGGCGGGCAGGGTCTGCACTACTACATGCGCACTCGTCTTGCTGAGTTCGCCAAAAAGGACACTGCCATTGCGATTCTCATTCCTGGCAAGCTGGACTGGTACAGCTTCCTTGTAACTCCTGCGGGTGAGAAAAATGGACTTAAGAAATTCGTTATCAAAGCACAAAGTGCTTTCTTGCGTCTGTTCGCGCCACAGTTAGAAGTTTGGTATGCAGAGGATGGGAAGTTGATGAGATACAGAGGTCTTTCAAACCTGCCGGATGCCAAAGGCGGCAACCAGCAGGTGGAAATTAAATACGAATACTAATCGATGTGGCCGGCTTTCTTTTCTTTGAAGTAGAGGCTCAAGAGCATCGACCCGATCAAGATCGTGAAGATGAACGCCATGGTGACCCATACTGGTGTGTGGTACCAGTGCGAGATGCACATTTTTGTACCAATAAACATCAAGATGATCGCCAATCCATACTTAAGGTAATGGAAGATGTCCGCGAAGCCTTTCAAAGCGAAATAGAGTGAACGCAAGCCGAGGATCGCAAACACGTTAGAAGTGAAGACCAAGAACGGATCATCCGTAATACCGATAATCGCCGGGATTGAGTCGACCGCGAAAACAACGTCCGAGAACTCAACGAAGATCAAGGTAATGAAGAGCGGCGTTACCATGCGCTTGCCGTTCTCGATGGTGAAGAACTTATCTCCGTCGAGCTTGTGGCTGGTTGGGAAAATTTTCTTCGCCCAAACGATGATCTTATTGTTCTCAAGTGAGGCTTCTTCTTTGCTTGGAATCAACATCTTGATACCGGTCAAAATCAAGAAACCGCCGAAAATGTAAATCACCCAAGCAAACTGACGGATGATGGCAATACCTGCGCCAATGAAAGCGGCACGCATGACCAAGGCACCCAAGATTCCATAGAAGAGGATTTTGTGCTGATACTCGTTCGGCACTTTAAAATAGCTAAAGATAAGAAGGAAGACGAAGAGGTTATCCACCGAAAGGGATTTCTCAATCACATAGCCTGTGATGAACAACATGAAGTCTTCTTGGCCACGCCATTGAAGAATGATGACACTGAAAACCAAGGCTAAGGCAATCCACACCACAGACCACATGATGGCTTCTTTGAAGCTTACGGTGTGACTCTTCTTATGGAAGACTCCTAGATCAAGGGCCAAAACGGCAAAAACAAAAAGGATGAAGGAAATCCAAACAGCGATCGACGTCTCATGTATCGGGACCATAGCAACCTCTCATTGGCAAACGTGTAGCCATCAGCTTAAATGATGTCTAAGCAAAAGGCTTTGTGAAAAAAACAAACGAGCCGCAGCAAAAAAGCAAAGACCACCCATTGAAACAGAGCATTTTTTTGCAAGAAATGGAGAAGCTTCTCGAAGATGGCAGCATCACCTTGGGTGAGATTGCCGTTAAGTTACGTCGAAAAGGGCTGGTTTTCCTCGCACTGGTTTGCGTCCTTCCCTTCATGCAGCCTATTCCTATCCCTGGCCTCTCAACAGTGCTGGGCTTCGTCATTATTCTTCAAGGGATCGGACTCGCCTTCTTAGGCCAGCCTCTAATGACTCAAAGCATGCGAGACATCAGTCTTCCGGCCGAGAAAGTCGCCACTTTCGTACGAGGCGCCCGAAAAGTTTTTCCATGGATTGGTTGGCTGGTCAAAAGCCGCGGCCAGGCCTGGGTTCACCACCGCGGAACTCATTTTGTCGCTGGAGTCACGCTCGTCTTCCTCTCACTCTTTCTTTCGTTGCCGCTTCCTATACCTAGCAGCAACTTTCTACCGGCCATTGGCATCTTCTTCATCTGCCTAGGACTGCTCGAAGACGACTTTTTATTAGTCGTCCTCGGCGTCAGTTATGCTGTTTTGTTTGGGTGGCTGATTTCGATCTCGTTCCATCTCTTACAAGCAGAGCTGGCCGAATCAAGCTGGTGGGGACGGTTCTTCTAACAATTACTCGAGTGTGCAGCCCGCAGTGTTGTTCGTCAGAGAGATACCTTCTTCTTTGATCTCTACTTTCTTGGCAGCAGCTGCTTTATCGTCGCAGTCTTCTTTCGCTGGCGCAGCTGTGTTCGCAGCAGTCGTAGGTTCAGGAATCGTCTCAGCTGGCTTCTCTTTGGCCTGGCAAGAAACTACGGTGAAGAGGGCGATCACTAATAAAGTTTTCATGTTGAAATCTCCTTCGTGTTGTCTCGACTAAAATTAATAGAACCTGTGCGCATAATTCGACGGTAAAGAGAGCGCGGCATAATTGAAAGCAAACGCACAATCATACCGAAGAAAAAAGGAAAGACGATCAGAGACTTCTTCTTCTCAATTCCACGTACGATGATTTCAGCCGCGCGATCGACCTTCATCAAGAAAGGCATTGGGTGATGATTCATCTTCGTCAGAGGAGTATCTACGAAGCCAGGACAAACACACGTCACACTCAATCCTAAATGACGCAGATCCAAGCTCAACGACTCACAGAACTTCATCACTGCACCCTTGGTGGCGCTGTAGCCTGAGATTCCTGGAAAGCCGTTAAATCCTGCAAGGGAAGAAATGGCGACCATCTGGCCTTGACCTTGAGGGATCATAATTTCCATGGCCGCTTCAAAGGCGTACATCACACCCAGCAAGTTCACGTGAACCATGCGGTAGGTGCGATCGAAGTCTGGCACCTTGGATTTGAGCGGATAAGACATCCCTGCGCTCGCAATCAACAGAGCGAGGCCTGTGGGCTGAGCGAACTGATGAACGGCTTTTTTTACGGCCTCACGATCGGCCACATCTAAAGAAAAAAACTGGATATTTTCATGGGCCGAATCAAAGTGACCCTTAAACTTATCAGCATCACGTCCACACACGCCTACTTTCCAACCTTTCTTAAGGTAGGTCTTGGCCAGCTCGAGCCCAATTCCTGAAGTACCGCCGGTGATAAATACGCTGTTCATAAGGCTAAAAAGGTAACATGGGCGCTGATGGGTGCCTAGAGATTGGCCAAATGACGCAGCGTCAACCCGGGATTTTTGCTTGACGCTTTTTGGGGTGGTCCCTATATTCATTGCTCAGGTTCGGGGGAGTAGTTAAGTTGGTTATAACGTCTGCCTGTCACGCAGAAGGCCGCGGGTTCGAGTCCCGTCTCTCCCGCCATCTTTAATAAAATAAGCCACCCTCTGGGTGGCTTTTTTTATGTCTGATTGCAAGAATGCCTCATGAACATTCGTCTCGCCCAAACATCAGATGCCCCTCTCCTCTGCCAAGCCGAGCAGGCCATCGCTGCACGCCCAGGTCGCCTCGTCTCTCAGCCGGATGAACTGCGTGTTGAAAATTTTGTCGCGATGATAGAGAAGTCCACGACTCGCTATATTGTTGTGGAGCAGAACAATGAAATCATCGGGCACGCCTTCCTTGAGCAAATGGGACTTAAAGCGGTAGCGCATATCATGCGACTTACAATTGCCGTGCATGAAGGTCATCAAGGACAAGGTGTCGGTAAGTTGATGATGACCCATCTTATTGACTGGGCCAAGAGCACATCGCATGTTGAGAAGATCGAACTGCATGTACGCGCGGTTAATCTTCAGGCCATCGCACTTTATAAAAAAATGGGCTTCGTGGAAGAAGGGCGACTGAAGAAACGGATCAAAATAAGTGAGACTGAATATCTCGACGATCTCACGATGGGGCTTTGTCTGAAATGAATTTAGAAACAACTCGCCTCAGACTCATTCCACTTCACATCGACCATCTCGCCGATTATTTCAAGATCGTCAGCAATCCAGACGTGATGAAATACATCCGCAAAACGTCTGACACCATGGAAGCTGCGCAGACCGCCCTTGAACGCTACACCTCTTACACACTCAAGGCACCGGGCCTCGGTGCTTGGTCTCTCTATCTCAAAGACACCAACGAGCATATTGGCGTGGGCGTGCTCATTCATATGGAACTTAAAATTGAATGCGGCAAAGTCGAAGTGGGTTATCAATTCCGCCCAGAGCATTGGGGCAAGGGCTACGCTCAAGAAGTGACCCGTTGTTTAATTGATTATGGCTTCAATAAGGTAGGGTTAGATGAGATTTATGGCACGACCCAGGCGGGCCATGTGGTCTCACAAGCAGTCCTGCAGAAATGCGGACTTACGCCTATAGGACGCATTGAAGAGCATGGAGGGTCTGAAGCTTTTATCATCCTCTCTCCCCTTCGTTGACACCAATGACCCTTCGGGGTTTAAAGCGCCTCATGAAAAATCTATTTGTTCTTGCTACGGTAACTCTGAGCCTTAATGCTTTCGCGACTGATCTTGCGTGCTTTATGGATCGCCCTCTCATCACACCTAATGGCGCTAAAACCGCTGTGGTGATTACGGGCGTCGATGCAACGGGGCCTGCGATTGGCGAGTTCCGCGTGCGTATGACACTTCCTGATCAGAACACCATGAATAACTTTGAATTGAATACGACCGGAACTGAATATGAAGCCGGCTTCTCGAATGAATGTGACAATGAGTACACCATCACATTCCCAGCTAAAGCTTTCAAAACGCTCATCGAAGATGATCCGACGACAGCACCGATTCGCGGCAAAGTTTTTTACTCTGACTCGGAAGGCACCAAGTCGAATTCTTCGATCGTCTGTCGCCGTCTCTAATTATTTAAGAAAATTTACGATCGTTTGAAGGGCGAGGTTACGTACCTCGTCTTTCTCCATGAGCACTTCGTGTTTACCTACAAGCGTTGTGGCTTCACACTGAGCGGCCTGACGACAAAGTTTCTCCATCTCTGAAGACTCCGAATATCTTTCGTCAGTGGCCTTAATCACACGCAACGGAAGCAACAACTTACCATAGCGTGCACGCACTTTCTTGGTGCCTTTCATAATCTCATTCACCCAGCGGTTAGTGACTCCACCCAACTGAGTTTGCGGAAGCTCACGAAAGAGATCCATCCACATGGTGTAGCGCACTTGCGAGCTGGTGAATTTATTGCCAGCGAAGTCATCCACTGGATTGTAAGGCTTCTCACCGATGGCGAACTGCATGCCACGGCCAATGGCCATTGAGCCCAATACGATTCCATGAGCTACAGCATATGGGTATGGCTTGGTGAGAATTTTAAGCATCGGCGAAGTGAGAACAGCACGATCGACCATGCCCGGATATTTCTGCAAGAAATCAGCTGCGATACCGCCACCCATAGAATGAGCGAGCATATAGGTTTCACGGCAGTAGGTTTGTGAAACAACTTGATCGAAGAATGTTTTTACGTCTTGAGCGTAATAATCAAAGTCGTCCACATAACCACGATCAATCTGCGGCATAAAGCGCTGAGAGCTGCCTTGACCGCGATGATCCATCAAGAAATAGACCAGCTCGCCTTTGAGGTCACTATCGTTCAGTGAGTGCACAACTTCGGCGTATTTTTCGATTTGTTCTGAACGACCAGGAAGAATCACTAAGCAGCGATCGGCCGTCGGAGAGGATTTCCATTGAGCGGTGCTGATGGTGATGTTTTTAGCACCGACGAAAGTGCTGCGCTGAAATCTTTTGAGAAGAGGCACGATCTCACGCTGATAAGCGTTGGCATAATCAGCTTCGGGGATGGCCCAAGCCGATGTCATCATCACAGCACTCAACAGAATCAAAATCGATTTCATCGCTAGCCTTTTTTCTTCACCATCGTGAGAATCGTCGCGATCGCTACAGAATCCCCGGTTTCATCGTAAACATCAACGAGCCATTTCACGATGCCCTTGGGGATATCTTCTGGGGTCTTTTTCTCCTGATCGACCTTCTCTTTGCAAGTGAATTTCACCCCAATGGTGGCCCCCGGATAGACCGGCTTAATGAAGCGACACTCATCAAGTCCGTAATTTAGCAGGACTGGACCTTTAGGTGGGTCGACAAACAGCCCCGCAGCTCGAGAAAGAATGAAATAACCATGGGCCACGCGACCGGTGAAAATTGTGCCTTCCAGGGATTTTTCATCCATATGGGCATAAAAACGATCCCCTGAAAGATCAGCGAAATTCTCGATGTCTTCCATGGTGACGAGATGTTTTTCAGTAATCAGCGTATCGCCGATTTTGAGTTCTTCAAAATATTTACGGAACGGATGCACATCAGAGAGCGTCTGCTTGGCCCCATATTGGTACTGATTGGTAATCTTCGTGAGCGTTGTCGGACTGCCTTGGATGGCCGTGCGCTGGAGGTAGTGCATAACTCCGCGCTTTCCTCCCATCTCTTCCCCACCGCCGGCACGTCCTGGACCACCGTGCACTAGCATTGGCATAGGAGATCCATGGCCTGTACTTTCTTTCGCACAATCAGCATTGAGCACAAGAATTCGTCCGTGCATGTTAGCTGCACCCACTACAAATTGAGTCGCGATATCATCATCAGCTGTCGTGATTGAACACACGAGAGAGCCAAGCCCCATGCGAGTGAGTGTAATGGCATCGTCGGTCGTTTTGTACGGCATCAATGTGCATACCGGACCAAAGGCCTCGATGTGATGGCAGTCGGTGTTTTCAAACGGACGCTCATTGAGGAAAAGAACCGGCGAGATAAATGAGCCCTTCTCAAGACCTGCAAATTTCGTTTCAAGATTTCCGTAAATCATTTTTTGGGCGCGAGCGAGTTGCTGAATCTTCTCTCTGACTTCTTTGAGTTGAGTTTGACCAGCGAGAGAGCCCATGCGCACGCCCTCTTTCTGCGGATCACCGATAGTGACGCCATCTAATCGTTTACCAAGGGCCAGTTGCACGGCCTCCACAGAGTTCTCTGGCACAATCAAGCGGCGAACAGCAGTACATTTCTGGCCCGCTTTGATGGTGATTTCTTTGGTAGCTTCTTTAATGAAGAGATCGAATTCGACACTGCCTGGCTTCACATCCAGACCGAGGACCATAGCATTCAATGAATCTGCTTCGAGATTGAATGGCACCGACTCTTGCACCAGACGGGGATGCCCTTTGAGCATTTTGCCGGTATGAGCTGAACCGGTGAAAGTCACCACGTCTTGATTCATCACATGATCAAGAATGCCATTGGCCGAACCGCAAATAAGTTGCAGCGAGCCTTCCGGAAGAATTTTTGAAGCGATGATTTCTTTGGCCACAAGTTCCGTGAGGAAACTTGTCACTGTCGCTGGCTTCACAATCGCCGGAACACCGGCAAAGAGATTCACGGCGATTTTCTCGAGCATACCCCACACAGGGAAGTTGAAGGCGTTGATGTGGATCGCTACGCCTTGCTTAGGCACACAAATGTGATGACCAATAAAGCTTCCCCCCTTAGACATCTTCGCCATGTCACCATCAACGTAATAAGGCAGATCAGGAAACTGACGTCGCAAACTAGCATAAGCGAACAAATTGCCAATGCCGCCTTCAATATCAATCCAGCTATCAACCTTCGTCGCACCGGTGGCATAACTGAGTTGATAGAAAATGTCTTTCTTCTCCATCAGGTGCATGGCCAGTGCTTTAAGCATGCGCCCGCGCTCTTGAAAGGTCATTTTACGAAGGGCAGCGCCGCCTTGAGTGCGGGCGTAGTCCATCATGTCACCGAAGTTGAGGCCCTGTGAGCTCGCAGTCGTGATGGCTTCCCCGGTAATCGCATTAAAAAGAACTTGGCCATCGCCAAGGCCTGGCGTCCATTTTCCAAGGGCGTAGTTTTCTAGCTTCTGCATAATCGTCCTTTAAACTCTTTCAATAATGACAGCGAACCCTTGGCCAAGTCCCACACACATGGTGACCAGCGCATAACGCTTGCCCGTGAGTTGTAATTCCAAAGCCGCTGCATTCAAAATACGGCCGCCTGTCATGCCCAAGGGGTGTCCCAGAGCAATGGCACCACCATTGGGATTTACGCGAACATCGTCATCAGCAAGTCCCCACGCCCGTGTGACCGCCAAACTTTGAGCAGCAAAGGCTTCATTCAGTTCAATCACGTCCATGTCTTTCATCGTGAGGCCGGCTTTCTTGAGTGCGATTTCTGCCGCAGGAACTGGGCCAATGCCCATGATGCGCGGCTCGACGCCAGCAACACCCGTGCTCACAATTCGAGCGCGAGCTTTTAAGTTATGTTTTTTAAGACCTTCGTCGTTAGCGAGCAAAAGTGCTACGGCACCGTCATTCAGTCCTGAAGCATTGCCTGCTGTGACTGATCCGTCTTTTTTGAAAGCCGGTTTAAGAGCTGCCAGACCTTCAAGGGTTGTTTGCGCTTTGATGAATTCGTCTTTGTCGACTTTAAGAGCCGCGCCCTTCTTTTGTGGAATCTCAAGACCTACGATCTCTTGAGCGAGACGCCCACTCTCTTGAGCTTTAGCGGCTTTCATTTGCGAGCGGTAAGCAAACTTGTCTTGATCGGCGCGCGAGATATTATCGCGTGTGACAAGGTTCTCTGCGGTTTCCCCCATGGCATCCACGCCGTACATTTCTTTCATGCGTGGATTAACAAAACGCCAGCCAAAAGTGGTGTCGAATAATTGCGAGTCGCCGCCAAATGCCGTGTTGGGCTTTGACATCACCATCGGTGCGCGAGTCATGCTTTCCACTCCGCCAGCGATGACCACGTCCGCTTCGCCAAGTTTCAACATGCGGGCGGCACTCATCGCTGCCGACATACCGGATGCGCAAAGACGGTTCACCGTCTCACCAGGAATTGTGAGTGGAAGACCCGCAAGCAAGAGCGCCATTCGTGCAATATTGCGATTATCCTCTCCCGCCTGATTAGCGCAACCCATAATCACATCACCAATGGCTTTGGGATCGAGTGACGAATAACGCTTCATAAGTTCTTTCAAGACATGAGCGGCCATATCATCAGGACGCACATTCGACAGCGATCCTTTGAGATTTCCCACAGGAGTGCGGACGCCATCAACAATATAAGCATTCATACTAATTCCTTACCGGTGCGATGAGCAGTGCCACGAAACGCAGCGACCAGCTCAAGATTTTGATTGGTGATTTTAACTTCGTAAACACCTGTGGTGCGTCCGTTGTGCAGCTCTTCGACTTTGGCGGTGAGCACATCGCCGAGGCTGACTTTCTTGATGAATGAGATCTGTGCGTCCAGGGCAAGCGTGATGTTGTTGCGTGAATTGCAGGCAAAAGCGAAGGCACTATCGGCCAGCGCAAACGTCACACCGCCGTGAACCACACCAAATCCATTGAGCATGTCTTCACGAATGGTCATTTCAACCGTAGCAGTCCCCTCAGCGAAATGAGTCACTTTGAGCTTCATCCACTCACTGAAACGGTCTTTTGCCAGCATGGCCTCAAGTGTTTTCATCGGTGGCACTTAAAATGGTCGAAGGGTTCAAAGCAGTCTTGGCATTGATACATCGACTTACAAGCAGTCGAGCCAAACTGTGCGAGCATCTTGGTATTCGCTGATTCACAGCGTGGGCAAGAGACTTTTGGGTTTTCAAACATACCTGTGCCACCCTCAACTGGAGGAGCGATGCCATAGTCTTTTAATTTTTGTTTGCCACTTTCTGTGAGCCAGTCCGTGGTCCAGGCAGGACTCAGTTGCGTGATAATATCCACCGTCGCAAGGCCCTGCACTTTTTCGCGGATATCATCTTCGATGGTGTTCATGGCCGGGCAACCGGAATAGGTCGGCGTAATGGTTATACGAACTTTATCCCCCGACACAGCAACATCACGAACAATTCCCAAATCGAGCACACTCAAAACCGGGATCTCAGGATCCGCGACGTCATTGAGAAGCTTCCAGATTTGTTCCGTGGTCACCACGTCATTCCTGGGTAAGTTCTTTGCATCATCTGCATCTCAGAAAGAATAAAGCCTAAGTGCTCAGTATGAATGCCTTCCTTACCACCGGACTGTTTCGTCGAATCGGTCGGAAGGTCTAAGGTCGCTTCTTTGAGGATGGCGCTTACTTTCGTGAGCCAGGCCGCTTTAAAATTGGCCGGATGTGGGACATCCAGTACCTTCTCATAACTTGCGGTGGTGGTGAGTTCATGGGTCCACATCCACAATTCATTCACGGCAGTTTGCATGCGCTGATGGCTTTCTGTGGTGCCGTCGCCAAGTCGAATCATCCACTCAGAACTCCAGGTTAGATGATAACGAACTTCCTTCAGGGATTTCTCTGCGATGGCCTGCAGTTGTTTATCCGAGCACTTGATCAGCTCTTCACAAAGCAGCTGATGATAGACATCAAAGAAGAACTGACGGGCGATGGTGAAAGCAAAATCGCCGTTGGGCTGTTCAACCAAAAGGTGATTTTTGTACTGACGCTCACCTCGAAGAAAGGCCAGCTGGTCTTCTGTTTGTTTGTTGCCACCTAACTCTGCGGCATATTGATAAAGCGAGCGGCATTGGCCAAAGAGATCAAGCGCAATGTTGGACATCGCGATGTCTTGCTCAAGCACAACATTATGACCACACCACTCCCCCAGGCGCTGGCCCAAGATAAGGTGGGTGTCTGCTAAATGGAGAACGTAGTCTTGTAGCTCTTTCATTACATATGCTCGATGTCGTCAGGAACATTATAAAAAGTCGGATGGCGGTAGACCTTGTCTTCCGCTGGATCAAAGAACTGCGCAGCTTCATCAGGATTCGAAGCGTGAATATCTTTTGAAGCGACCACCCAAATGCTCACGCCTTCTTGCCGACGAGTGTAGACGTCGCGGGCGTTTTCCATCGCCATGCGAGCGTCTGGTGCATGCAAGCTCCCCACGTGCTTATGATCAAGTCCTTGGCGACTGCGAATGAACACTTCCCACAAAGGCCAATCTTTACTCATTTTAGGCTCCCTTCTTCGTAGCTTCGCGCTGAGCGCGTTTTTCAGCGTAGGCCGTGGCGGCCTCACGCACCCAGGCTCCATCATCGTGGGCCTTGCGGCGAGCATCGAGGCGCTGCTTATTGCACTGGCCATGGCCTTTCACCACACGCCAGAATTCTTCCCAATCGATTTCACCGAAGTCGTAACCATTCTTCTCCGCATTCCATTTCAACTTCTCGTCAGGAACCTTGAGACCCAAGAACTCGGCTTGCGGTACCATCATGTCGACAAACTTCTGACGAAGCTCATCGTTAGAGAAACGTTTAATCCGCCAGCGCATCGAAAGCTCAGAGTTCCCCGATTCAGAATCTTTCGGACCAAACATCATGAGCGTCGGCCACCACCAGCGATTGATCGCGTCCTGGGCCATCTCTTTTTGCGCTTCTGTTCCTTGTGACAACGCCATCATGATCTCGAAGCCTTGACGTTGATGGAAACTTTCTTCTTTGCAAACTCGCACCATGGCGCGGGCATAAGGTCCGTAAGATGTTCGGCACAACGGCACTTGATTCAAAATCGCGGCACCATCGACAAGCCAACCAATCGTTCCGATATCGGCCCAGGTAAGCGTGGGGTAATTAAAAATGCTGGAGTACTTCGCCTTGCCTGAATGCAAATCATCGAGAGACTGCTCGCGACTCATTCCAAGAGTTTCCATGGCACTGTAGAGATACAGACCGTGGCCGGCCTCATCTTGCACCTTCGCGAGCAAAGTCGCCTTACGGCGCAAAGTAGGCGCGCGGGTAATCCAGTTCGCTTCTGGAAGCATACCCACATATTCCGAATGCGCATGCTGCGAAATTTGGCGGATCAGCGTTTTGCGATAGGCCTCAGGCATCCAGTCTTTCGGCTCGATACGAACATCGTCGTCTATTTTTTTGTCAAAAATTTCTTGTTCTGTCATAAATCGTCCTTACTTGATGTCAAAATTAACACGAACGTCAGGTGTGCGCGGATGGGCCTGGCAGGTAAGTACAAAACCCGCCTTGAGTTCATCCGGCGCCAGAGAGTAGTTTACATCCATCTCCACACTTCCCACTTCAACCTTGGCTCGACAAGTGGCACAGACCCCACCCTTACAAGCAAAGGGCAAATCCACACCGTGTTTAAGAGCGGCGTCTAGGATATTTTCACCTTGCTGGCCGAGTTCAAATACTGTCTCCACACCGTCAAGTTTGAGGGTGATACGACTCTTCGCACCGGTATCGCTGGAAGCCTTCACTGCCTGCTGCTGTTTTTTGAGTTGAGCGGTATTGCTGAAGAAAAGCTCGAAGTGAATCTTTTCCAGCGGCACACCCTTGGCGAGTAAGACGTCTTTCACACCAAGAATCATGTCTTCTGGGCCGCAGAGGAAACACTCGTCAATGGTCTCAGCTGGAATGATTTTCTCAAGCAAATATTGCGCTTTCTTGCCATCGATACGTCCGCTTAAGAATTCCGCCTCGGCACGCTCGCGGCTGAGCACATGATACACACTCAAGCGCTGCAGGTTTTTATTTTTCAGCGCCTCGATCTCATTTTTGAAAATGATCGTGCCCTTGGTTTTATTTCCGTAAATCAGAGTCACTTGGCTTTTAGGTTCCGTAGCCAGAATGCTTTTGGTAATCGATAAGATCGGTGTGATGCCTGAACCTGCTGCAAAGAAGAGGTAATTCTTACCATTCTTCGAATTCAGCTGAGTAAAGAAGCGACCTTGTGGTGACATGGTCTCAAGCTCATCTCCCACTTTGAGGGTGTCATTGGCATAAGTTGAAAACACGCCGCCTTCCAATTTCTTGATGGCGACTCGCAACTCTTTATCGAGTGGGCTGGTGCAAATGGAGTATGAACGACGAACATCAGCAGAGCCTGGCAATTTGAAAGTGAGATATTGGCCCTGAGTAAATTCAAATTTCTCTTTATGTTCAATGGGAACATCGAGAGCAACAGAAACACATTCCGGCGTCTCACGACGGACTTCTTTTACACGTAGTTTATAAAACTGAGTCGACATCTATTGGCCCTTAGCGCGCTTGAGCGCCAATTTAATTTCTGGAATTTTCATAAAGTCCTGCCAGATAGAGGTCTCTAGCTTGGTATTCGCAAAGCTCATGTAGGCTGGGCCTACAGTGATCCCCAAAACATTCTGTGAGAACCAATTGCGATCAAGGTTGATGCTATCGACAAAACCGTAACGTCCCCAGATCTGCTCTTTATGCGGCCCTTTATACCAACGATCAATATCGCTTAAGACCTCAAACGGCGTGTACATGACGGAAGCAAGGGTGCAGCCGATGCAAACTGTTCCCTCATAGCGAGTCGGATCCCAAACCTTATAGCCAGCGGGATCTTCACCGGCGCTTACGCCCCAATAACCGGCTGCAAACGTTTTAAATTTTTTGGCCGTGGTGAGCATATGACGATGAAGCAAAGTCGCTCTCACCCCATTCTGAAAATAGTCGCCTAAGCCTTCATTGAAGCCGCGGAAGTCGACAAAGACTTGTGAATATTGATGAACGAACAGTGGCATTTCATAACCCATGATGCGCGAATACAAAGCCTCCACTGAATTAAAACGCTTCCATCCTTTCCAAGCCGAGAAAGGCAATGGACGAGTCGGGTGGGCCAAGCCGAGCAACAGCAGTATGTGTTGTTCAGCGTAGATCTCCCACTCGTAAGGAGCGAAACCCGCTTCATGAGTGTAAGAGAGGCTCAGAGTTTGTTTGTTAGGTTTCGTTCCGTTGTTAGTCAGGAAGAAATGGAAATCCATGTCGCGATAAAGTTCGCGAGTGATTTGATCGATGCGACCGTTGGGAAAAATCTGGGCAGCATATAAAGCGCCGGCCATAAAAAGAGCTGTGTCGATGGGCGAATACTCACTCTGCCAGGCACGCGCTCCGTTTTCCCAATCGACCCAGTGAAGAAACCATCCGCGTTCGCGTGGAACATGAGACTGGGCAAACTCGAGAGTTTTAAGAATCTGTTGCTCAGCAAGTTCGCGTTCAATGAGATTACGTTTGGCAGCGTTGGCGAGCACAGCAAGACCAAAACCGGTTGAAGCGATAGAGGCGACACGATTGCTGGCCGGTGTGGCGTGGAAATTAGGGGCCTTGTCGAGCACCAGGCCAGTTGCTGGATGAGCGCTTTCTAAAAAAAACAAAATCGCCGTGCGTTCAATTTCAGTTTGAACAGGCGTGACAGCAGAGGAGAAAAGCGGAAAAAAGCAGGCGAGAAAAAGAGCGATTTTCATAGACTAAAAGCATGGCAAAATCGCCTAGCTACGCCTAGAGAGAAAGTCCTATGCGCAGCGCGTGAGTCTTCTGATTATAGGTTAATTGGCTCTCTCCGTAGCCTGTAAAGTATTGGATGAATGCATGCGGTGCAGTCTTTCCACTAAACACCTTAAAGCGCGCACCCACTTCCAGACTGCCTTGAGTGAAGCGACCACCCTCTTTGCCACCTGGTCGCACGGCTAGATACAGCTCATCGTAGCTCATAATGTTGCGAAAAAAGTCTCGAGTGGCGAATTCAAATTCGTACCAGCCCACATAATTACGAACATCTTTATTTTCTTCATCGGTCCCAAACAACGCGAAGGTCTTCACTGAGAAAAAAATATTTCCCTCGCCTAGTTCAAGCTCAAAAGGAAGATAGGCATAAACCGTATTCCACGAACGAGATTTTGGGTCATCACCACCATTCGACTGGTGTTCCGCTCCAAGATCAATTCCTTGCCAGATACCATTGTCATCGCGAGTGATGCGATAGAAATACTCTGGATTGAAGTTCACATCCACGACCGGCGAAGATGACTCCGTAAAGAGTTCCCAGATTAGACGTTGAGAGTAACCGAGATAGTGACCAGATCCCTGTTTCACGGGTAGCTTGATACTGAATTGAGCTTTCGTGTTGGGCTCACCCGAGATGAAGTAGTTGCGCTTGTGACGTTCGATCTCCACGAAGGTTCGTTGGTCGTTGGCCTCATAGCCAACGCGATCGGGCCCAGCAAAAGCCAAAAATGAGAGGAGAAGCAATAAGATGAGCGTCAGGGATTTCACTGGTAGATAGTAGCCACATTAGACAGAGGCCAGCAAGTTCGCATAGTGTTTTAAACAAACAAAGGACTCACTATGAAAGCTTTGCTTCTTTTCCTCATCGCATTACCCGCCTTGGCCACTGAAGGAAACTTCAACTGCAATTTTTCACGGGGTGAAATTTTCAGAAACGGCCAAAGAGTGGCCCGCACTTTCGATCCACGTGTTCTACAAGGAAGCCTGACTCTCGATGTGGATACATCGGCCTCAACTATTTACATTCGTGATTTGTTCTCAGGTGGCTACGGTCACTCTGGTTATGCGAACTGTCTGGATAGCATGCAGCGTGAGGGCTTTGATTGCTTCATGGTTTTTGGAAGTCCCTACAATCGCGCATTCGAAGCGTACGTTGGGAATCAAGGCCAAAGAATGATGGTGTTGGTTTCAGCAACGGGCACCCCGGGCGGCGCTTATCAAGAAGACCAGTACAGCTGCAATCGCTAGTTATCTGTGAAGGCCCACGGCCTTGTAGACTTTATCTAACGTGACGGCCGCGCGAACTTGCGCGCGGTCTGCACCAGACTTCATCAACTGATCCAAATAATCTTTATTCTTCATCAGATCGTCATACTTGGCTTTGACTGGTGACAGGGTTTGCACCGTCAATTCTGCAAGATCAACTTTCAGATGACCATACATCTTGCCGACATAGTCTTGCTCAATTTGCTGAATCGATTTTCCACTCAAGACCGAGTAGATCGTCATCAGGTTAGAGAGCCCAGCCTTATTTTCAGCATCGAACTTAATCTCAGTTCCCGAGTCGGTTGCAGCAGACTTGATTTTCTTTTCGATCTTCTTCGCATCGTCGATGATCGACACAAAGTTTTTGTCGTTTTCATCCGACTTCGACATCTTTTTTGTTGGGTCCTGCAAAGACATAATCCGCGCGCCCATTTTTCCAATGTACGCGTCGGGCATTTTCAAAATGCCTTCCGAATATTTGTTATCAAAAAAGCCCACGATGTCTCGACAGAGCTCCAGATGCTGGCGCTGATCTTCACCTACCGGCACTAAGTCCGCGTTGTAGAGCAAAATATCCGCTGCCATCAGCACTGGATATGTGAAGAGACCAGCATTGATATTCTTCACATGCTTTTCAGATTTTTCCTTGAACTGAGTCATGCGATTCAAGTAACCCATCGGCGTGAGGCACGTGAGAATCCACATAAGCTGCGTGTGCTCAGGCACATGCGACTGAACGAAGATGACATTTTTTTTCGGATCGAGACCCAAGGCCAAGTACTGCGCGAAAAAACTGTAAGTACGTTCACGCAAAACGGCGGGATCTTGGTAAACCGTCAACGCGTGCAAATCTGCCAAAAAATAAAAGCACTCGTACTCGTCTTGCAGCTTGGCCCAATTATTAATGGCGCCAATATAATTCCCTAGGGTCAGATCTCCGGTGACAGTACTGCCGCTCAAAATGGTCTTTTTCATGTCCGTGAGTATACCGAAATTGAATCTCCAAATCATTGATTTCTAGTGTCTAAACCTCAGTCAGCGCTCATTTATGTGACGCCAAAGCCAACCTAACCCACTGAAATCAAAGCGTTTAAAAGCCTCGTTTTTGGCCCCGGTCTTGCTTAAATCACCGGTATGAAAACCTCTATTGTGCGTTTACCTAGTGTCCTCGGGTGGCTCTTTCTTGCGTTGGTGCAGGTCCTCCCTGCCCATGCTCAGCAGATGGCCTCAGTGCCATTGTCTGATCAGCGCATGCCAAGCGATGACTTGGAATATGAAAATCGCATTCTGCGCACCGACGAGGCGTACCAGCTCTCTCGTCAAGGCGTTGATCTTTCAACTCTCAACCCAGCTGAAAGTGCTGTGTGGGGAAAACAAAAAAGACCTCTCAGTTCGACAAGCTCGATTGCTTTGAATGATGGCGATACAGTTGAATTCAGCGGTGCCTTGCTTTCTGCAAGTGGCATGTTCCGTTTCAACATTCGCACTGATGACGTCACGGCCATCGTCCACCTCGACAAAACTCTTCACACCATGCTTTTGCGTCGTAACCTTTTGGGATTGATGGGCTATAAAGTCCCAGAGATCAAATGGCTCAAGCGCCTCAAAGTAACTTTTGAGAGTGAAGAGCAGATGAAAGACTTCCTCGACAGCCAAATTCCACGCGCTACTTTAGGTGCTGCTTCTCGTTGGCTCGTTTCTAAAGACGAGCCAGGTTTAAGTGTCGTTCTACAAGACGTGGCCATCACAGTTCCAGATTCATCAGACCACTATAACTTGGCGATGGGTGTGCCACCACAGACCCTCACCAGCCGTACTCTGCGCTCTCTCATTATTCCTTACGCTCTCCTCGATCTCGGCGAGAGTGTGAATAAGTTCGAGTGGACCGTTGGTCGTGTCAGTAACAACGAAATCTTGTTGCCTCACTTCACTCGAGGCAGTTTTGCGACAACCCTAGCCGACGCGAAGTGGGCGTTGAATATCCTCAAAAAGATCTCTCTCGAGGAAATTCGTCAGGCCGTAGAATTGGCCCACTATCCTAAAGAAGTCGCTAAGCTCATTACAGAGAAGCTCGCAGCTCGTCGTAACGCTTTATTACAAGTCTTCTCCGTGCAGGCCACAGCGCTTGCTGTGAATACTAAAGTGTCAGAGGGTGCCAATCTTAAAAACGGCAAACTCGATAAAGAAGACTACGCCGGTTACGCTAGCCGCTTTGCTCACGGTGATCCAGAATCTCCGTTTAAAGATGTCCATTGGTACGCCCTCGCTAAACTTCAGTCCTTCGTGCTTGATAACGTGGTCGCTCGCGCTAATACCGAGCTCTCAGTTTTCAATCCTAACGAAGTAAGAACAGAATTCTTCAAAGACCAATTCACCCGCGGTCTCAACCACTTCGTTGAAACAGGTGAATTCTTGGCCTTCCCAGTGGGAACTTGGTTCTCACCAGTTGCCGACTTCGGCATTACAGCGTCTCGTGACGTAGTCGTTGGTAACTACTTAGGCACAGATAACCTCGTTCAGTTAGCGGACTCGATCGGCTGGAGTATCCAACTTGGTGGTCACCTTGGTGTTGAGAACGTTCAGATTGCTCCAACAATTGCAATTCGCGGCACTGTGAATCTCTCGAAGACCTGGAGTCACTTGAAGCCGTTGCGCAATTTGAAGCAAGTCTTTGAAGAGCCTTATAAGAACGTTGTGGTTCCGCTCATGAAGTGGCAGCTCACCAAAGAACTTAACCGCCTCCACGACTTGGCCGACAGCTCGGATCCAACCGTAGAATGGAGTCTCAAAGACGATGAGAGCCCGCTCTCAAAAGTTATCGGTCATATCAACAACAACCTCGGCGTAGGCGAATCCTTGCTCTACGTAGAAAGAATCAATCCGCTTTTGGGAGGTTCGGCTCAAGCGGCCGCTTTCATGGGTATGCCGGTTGGCGTGAAATTGTCAGGCAGCGTAGACAGTGTTGATGTACGTCGCGTTCAAATCTACCGCAAGAGTGCGAAAACCATTCAGATCTACGACGACATCGGCCATGGTCGCGGCTGGAGTGTCGACGTCTCAATCGAAAATCTTATCCCGATCATTCGCCTAGGCTGGCGTCGCCAGAAAGGTGACTACTCAGTGCGCCTACACGAAGTGGACATCAACCCTGAAGTTTCTGAGAACCCTAAGCTTTTCGACAAAGCGCACGCCATTGCTCAGTTCTTGCAGACGGGTTCATCTGAATTGCTCGAAACGATCCAGAAGCCTCATGCGGTCGACGCAGAATATATGGATCGCTCGACACGTTTTGCATTTTTGTTCTGGCGTCACAAAAAACTGAAAAGCAATACCTACTTTGATATCAAGTCTCGCGACGGTCTGAACGGTCGTTATGTCTCTTTCACAGATGAGCGCCAATCGGGTCTTAACTGGGAAGCTTTCGCAAAAGACATTATCAACTACGGCTTCCAACAAGTTGCCGAAGGTGTTGAATGGGCCGTGCCGGTTTTCCAGAACCCATCTCAAACCATTGGCGGTATGGGTACGACGACAGAAGTACGCTTCGAATCACGTGTACCAGAAGCCGGCCGTTACGATGAACGCTTTATGCGTCTGACGGATCGTTGGGAAGGCTGGAGCGCCAGTGTAAACAAACTCAAACGCCACATGCGCAAGGCCAATGAGAAATTCGGCTTCACCCTGTTTGATGAGGGCACACTCGAGAACGCCGACAAACTCAAACTCTTTGATGTTGCGGTTAACTTGAATCTCTACGAAGAAGGTCTGCAAAAGCTGCAAGCCCTTTCGCCAGACGCCCTTATCCGAATTGAAAACGCTTACGAAGTGCGCGCCGGAATTCATAAAACAGGCTGTGAAGAAGAGCGTATCCGTAAGCGTCGTATGAGTTCAGGTCAAGTGGTCGAGTCGTGTGGAACACACAACTCAATCATCAATACGAACAAACAGTGCCAAGACAAGATCAAAACGAATAAGTCGCAAGAAGAAGTCACCAAGTGCCTCATGACTCTTTTCCGCCATCTCTATGATGATCTTGACTACGCCGACATCACACGCCTTCTTGGCAAAGACAACGTTTTCGTCCACGGCAGCATCAACGGATTCCGCAATGGTGATGAAGTGTTGAACGACACCATCATGTCGAACACCAATGGTCGTATCGGCGGCAGATTCTGGAACGGTCCTTTTGATAAAATCCAAGAGATGCTAGGCATCCAGTCAGGTGAACTTAACGGCTACTGGTTGCGGGAGAAGTTATGAGATCTTCAATGTTTGCTCTTTTGAGTTTGGCCCTTGCGGCCAATACCTTTGCGGCCGATCCTTTGTTCTCACAGCAGTGGGGCATGGCCAACCAAGGGCAGAAGATCTTCCGGGCGGAAGGCGAAATTCGTAACCAAGAAATCGTCGGGACACCTGGTGTTGATATCAAATGGCCAGGCGTTGAAGCGCTGGCAGATTTAGGTCAAGGTCGCGAAGTCATCGTCGCGGTGATCGACAGCGGTTTGGATCTCGGTCATCCAGAATTGAAAGATAGAGTCTTCGCTGGTCGCGATTTCCTTGACGGCGCAAGCATGACGGATGACACCGGGCACGGCACCCACGTCGCAGGCATCATCGCTGCTAACGTCAACGGCCGCGGCATTCAAGGTGTCACTCCTTTTGGCGTGAAGATTCTTCCTTTGAAAGTTCTCAACAAAGACACCACCGGCTTCGTCTACAAAGGCAAAGTCATCACGGATATTATTGCTGACGCTATCGCTTACGCGATTGAAGGCAAAGCTTCAGTCATTAATATGAGCTTGGGCTGGCCGCAAGTCGTTAACACTCCCCGTATCGTGAAAGCACTCGACGCAGCTGCCGCCCAAGGCATCGTGATCGTGGCAGCTGCTGGTAACAACAATAAAGACGTTCCTACTTGGCCATGCGCCCACCCAGCTGTGATTTGCGTCGGTGCGGTCGACAATCAAGGTAAGCTCACCGAATTCTCTAACCACGGCGGCAAGGTTGATCTTGTGGCCCCTGGAGAATGGATCGTCTCAACTATTCCTCGTGCTCTTGAATCACGCACGTTGCGCATTCAAGGATACGAAGCGAAGAACGGCTCAAGCCAGGCCTCACCTTTTGTGGCCGCCGCGGCTGCTTTGTTGAAACTGCAAAATCCGGCCATCACCGGCGAAGAAGTGAAGGCACGCCTTTACGCTTCGGCTAGCAGAATGCCAAAAGATAGCGACCAACGCTTCGTGCGCTTTGGTGCTCTGAATATCGCAGGCGCTTTGGCGCAAAAGAATCTTACCATCGCCAGCGTTTCTGTAAAAAACCTTGTGACCATCGATGTGGCGCCAGAAGGCGGCTTTGATTTCACACTTCCTATCGAAATCCTCGGCGCGACGACCTCAATTCCTGCTGTTTCTCTTCTCGGTCTTGACGCTGACGTCACAGTTGAAGGCAAAAACGTACGCATCCGCGGCGTGATCGAAAACCTTCGCGCTGACAGTGAAATCCCGGTTACGTTCACAACAAATCTCGACACTGTCACCACACGCACTTCTATGACACTCTCTCTCGCGCGCAAGCTCGAGACCAAAGACTTGTTGAACGTTGCGATCAAAGGCATTCCAGGCAACGCACTGGTAAGTATCCAAGGAGCGCGCAAGAGCGCTCGTGTGGGTCATATCTCAGTGGAAGACAAAGCCAGCAGCGACTTCCATGGTTATATTCAAGCGAAAAATGGCGAAAAGATTCGCGTCGTCACCATCCGCGCTAACTCGGACAGCGCAACATCTCAAAGCACAGAAGTGATTCTTGAAGGCCATCATCAGCTTTTGAGTGTATTCGAAAAAGACATAAACTTTGATGGCAAGAATGATCTTGTGTTCTACGGCATGAACACCAAACGCGATCATCTCGTTCTCACTTTTACTGATCTGGCAGGTGCTCCACTCTTTGGCAAAAATTCACGCTGGGAAATGCCGATTACAACTTTTGAAGGTCTACCTTTGAAAGATGGTGAGCGTGCTGACTTTGCTTGGTTGCGCCTTAAGACATTCATGGGTGAAGTGGCCGTCCCTTACTATCAAAAAGCTTGGTTGCTTCCTAAAGAAGACAACGTGCAAGACCTCTTGGACTTTGAACCAGCAGGCATGGCGAATCGCTTCTACTACTGGGAGCCCACTCAAGACGGCGAACGAGTCTTAGTACGTCCACGTGTTGTGGATTCAGTGAGCTTTAATCAAAAACTACAAAAATCAATGAACACTTCCCCATGGGAAGAAGCCGATGTTGAGCGCATTCTTCCTCAGACAGCTCTTGAGCGCGCCACCGGAACTGTTCGTCACGTGGTTTCGGCCGGTGAGAACTTCTTCCGCCGCTTCGCTGTTCTTAAGTTGAAAGCTCCCAACGACTACACTCTGAAGGCCCATGCGGACACTGACGTATTCCAGATCGGGAACAATCCATTGACCTTGCGTAGCCTTGAAAATTTTTCGGTATCTGAGAACTCATTTCAGATGGCACTGCTCGATCGCTCAAGCGCTCGCGTGAAGCCTTTTGTTGAGGGCGAGGCACTACCCGCTTGGACGCTCAAAACTTCTGGCTGGAACAACCCTTTCTTCGAAGTGGTGGCCACTTTCGAAGGGGATGATCGCCGCGTGCTCTTCTTTGAATCGCGCTACCACGTGTATGTCTACGAACAAGTCGGTGCAGGCAAGCCAGAGGGCCGTCGCCTTCCTATTAACCGGGACTCAAGCTTCCCAGGGGTGAACTTCAGTGAAACACTGCAAAGTGTTCTGGTAAAAGACCAGGGCGTGAACCACCCGGCCGTTGCCGTAAACTCCACCTTGATCTACGGGGATCGCCTCTACGCCATGCTCAGCACAGAGGAAGCTTTCAATCGACCTATTGCTTTGAGTGTGAAGATCCCGGCCAATTGTGTGCCTTTGAAGAGTCAAGTTTTGACGGTCACATCTGGTCTCTCGGCGTTTACAATGCTTTGCCAGCAGCCTTCAGGCGACGTGGATTTGAGCTTTTTCCCTCTACAAATCGACTAGTTCCATCGGCTCCCCCGTCCTGGGGGAGCTTTATTTCCCCCGTCTTAATTCTTTTTTTCTGACCAGTGCTTTTTAGCAACATGAGTAATTTACACACTCATGCGTTTGCGTTGGAACGGAATTCAAATTCGTGGTTTAAAGCTACCAACCCACAAACCTAGTTGGATTAACTAGTCACATAAGGAGATATACATGTCTTTTTCTCGTATCGTTAAGACCACTGCTCTCACAGCTACACTTGCAGTACTTGCAAGCTGTAACGGCGGCGGCGGCGGCGGCCCTACAGGCGGTTCTACTGGTGGAAGCACTGGTACATCGACTTACGGTGCTTACACTTCTGCTTACATTTCAGTAGACTCTTTCGTAGCCGCTTTGAATAACATCGAAGGCACGAACTATCAGTCATACGTCGAGCTTTACACTGACGAGACTCTTCGTTCATTGACTCCAGGCCAGGAAGATTGGTTCGTAATCTACGACGATCGCTACAATGAGCACAAAGCTGTTTCATTGCAGTATATCCGCTCAATCATTTACTACGACTACTACTCAAACAACACTGCTCTTGCTACTGAGTTCCGCGATATCGAAACTGACGATATCTTGTCTGGTGAGTTGAACGGTGACTACTGGGGTGACGATTATGAAGTGGTTGATTTCGACTATTTCACAAACACTTACGTAGGTCGCAACTCTGGCTTCGAGTACGAAGACGAAGCAGCAACAACTGACGTTTCTTTGATGACTGCTGAAGTTCAACAGAAAGAATTCATCAAGAAAGCGGCAAACATCTCTTTCGCTTTCAACGTTGGCATCGAGACTTCATTGTCTCTCGTAACTTTGGGCGAGAAAGCTGAGAAGATGCTCGGCAAAGGTAACGGCGAGTTGACTGCTCAAGATCAAGCGGCTTTCGCTAACGATCTTCAGCGTCTTGCTGGTGTAACTTTGGCTGAAGTGATGGAAGCTTCTCAATCTGAGCAAGCTCAGACTGACTTGGTTGGCAAAATCGCTGACAAGATCGGTACTTCTGCTGCTAACTTGGAAAACCGTCTTCTTCCAGAACTCTTCGGTGTTGAGCTTTAATTAGCACCCAAGAACAAGTTTCTATAAAGAAGCCACCCCTAGGGGTGGCTTTTTTATTTTTGCTCAGTGCCATTTGCCTTACCATTTCAGTTATTTGCTAATTCCTGACAGACGGCCTGCCATAGAGACCTTAGAATTTGTGCATCTTAGGAGATCTATGAAACAGCAAGCTTTGGCCGCCTTCCTACTCTTTTCATTTCTCATTGCCCCAGTGTCGGCAAAAGTAGAGAAGCCCAAATTAATTCTGGTCATTTCAATTGATCAGTTCCGAGCTGATTACCTACAGAAACTCTCACAGCACTTCTTGCCTGCATCCAAGCGTGGTTTTAACTACCTCATGGAGAAAGGCGCCTACTTCTCTCACGCTGAATACGGTTTGCTACAAAATATGACAGGCCCAGGACATGCCACCATTCTCACGGGTGCCTATGCCTATCAGCACGGGATCCCCAACAATGACTGGGTGGATGCGAATCAAAAGTACACCTACTGTGCCGAAGACCAGTCCCATAAAACGATCGGTGCAGCTCCCAAGAATCCTCACATTGGCACATCTCCGAAAAACTTAGTGGGAACAACTTTGGGAGATGAGCTTAAAAACGCCTATGCTGATTCACGTGTTATCTCAGTGGCCTTGAAAGATCGCTCAGCGATTTTGATGGGCGGCCATCGTGCTGATATGGCGCTGTGGTTTGATGCCGAGTCCTTCAGCTGGGTTTCAAGCGACTATTATATGCAAGCGCTGCCAGCTTGGCTGACCACCATCAATCAAGACCTGAAGAAGAAACTAGGAACAGAGCAAGTTTGGGAAAAGGCGTTAGCAGGCGATAATCCCAATAAACATGTGCCTCTGACAAAATACAATTCGGATATGGGGCTGGCATTTCCTCATAAGGCCAAACTCGGTTCACCTTCGAGCCTGATGTTTCCTATCGCCATCGATATGCCGGGTGATGTTGCCATCGCCGCTTTGAAAGAATTAAAGCTAGGGCAAAAGAAGTCCACCGACATCTTGGCGATTAGCTACTCAAGCCATGACTACGTCGGACACAGCTTTGGACCAGAAAGTGATGAGATTAAAGAGACCACCGTTCTCGAAGACAAATCCATCTCTCATCTTCTTAACACCATCGACGATACAGTTGGCCTTGAGAACACGTGGATTGTCCTCACCGCCGACCATGGTGTGGCCGGTAACGTGCAAGTTCTTAAATCACAAAAAATCCCATCAGGTTATGTGAACCAAGACGCCATTGCTGCAGAAATGGAAAACTATCTTTCAAAGCGTTATGGAAAAGTGGCCAACAAATGGCTCGCGCCACCTTCAGAATTTAATTTCTACCTAAATAAAGCCGCTATTCGCCAGAAAAGCCTCGATCTCACAAAAGTCCAGGCCGAACTCGCGAAACATATCAGCAGCAAGCCTGAACTTCTCGAGGGCATCGCTTATGTTTTCTCGGCAGCGGATGTCCGCAATAGAACTCTGCCGCCTGAACAACACGAGAAACAAATTCTGCGCACCTATTTTGAAGGCCGCAGCGGTGATGTCATGATGATCCCGAAGCCTAACTATCTTCTCGCTTATGGGGCCACCACTCATATGACGGGTTACTCTTATGACCGTTACGTTCCGGTAATTTTTGCGGGCAAGCCGTTTAAGTCTGGAACTTACGCTGGCGGCGAAGTGGTCGACATCGCTCCTACCCTCGCTTTCTTGTTAGGTATTATTCCACCCACTGGGTCAGAGGGCGAAATCCTTGAAAAGGCGTTGCAGCTTAAATAAATGTGCAAAAAACGACACAGATTCAGCACGTGAGCAGCACCCTTCCTGAATGAGAATTTGCTAAGATGGTATTCAGGAAGTGCAATGATAAGGTCAAACGGATTATCAAACCTTCCTAAAAAAGAGATCGCTTCGGTGATCTCTTTTTTTTTGCTATTTTCTACACACTCTCATCACATCTCCATCAAGCGCTCAGAGACGATCTTTGGCATACTGGTATTAGGAAGAGCTATGACGAAGTCGAAAGATAGAGACAGAAAACTTCCAAAAGCAGGCCACTTCGGTGGCCTGTTTTTATTTGGAACTCTCAAGGAGGATGTATGCTCTGGGAAAAAATCAAAAATTGGTTTAAGCCGCCAACTTACAATCCAAACAAAGACGACCAGCAACATGTCATGTCAGAAGACGAGCTGTTAGATCAGACCCTCGAGGACAGCTTTCCAGCGAGTGATCCACCTGGACATATTTCAAAATCGACCGAAGATCGTATTCAACACTAGAAGTGTCGCGTTAGAATAGCTCTAACGTGATTCAAAAAATTTCTACGAAAGAACAATTTAAGCTCTGGTCTTATGTGGCTGCCCATAGCTTTGGCGGACCAGCAGGACAAATTGCTGTCATTCACAAGCTTATAGTTGAAGATAAAAAGCTTATTAGCGAAGAGCGCTTTCTTCATGCTTTGAATTTTTGCATGCTCTTGCCTGGACCAGAGGCTCAACAGCTCGCAACCTACATGGGCTGGCTGATGAATCGCTGGCGTGGTGGGCTTATCGCAGGTGGATTGTTTATTCTGCCAGGTTTTCTCTCTATCCTGCTTCTGTCTTTTTTGTACGTAATCTACAACGATACACTCTTCGTTCAAGGTATCTTCTACGGGATGAAGCCAGCGATCATTGCCATCGTCGTAGCAGCACTCTTGAGAATCTCTAAAAAATCTCTCAAAAATAATCTGCATCGCTCAATTGCGGTAGCGGCTTTCCTTGCTCTCTTCTTTTTCAATATTCCCTTTCCACTGGTGGTGGTCTTTGCTGCCTGCGTAGGCATCTTTCTAGACACCACTGAGCAAACAATAATCTCTAAGAAACATGCCCTTCCCTCTTACGGGATGACATTCCGGACTCTTAGTTTGTGGCTATGCGTGTGGATTTCACCTGCTCTCATCACGCTCTACTTCTTTGGAGCGGATTCCACTTTTCATCAGATGAATCTTTTTTTTAGTAAGATGGCGATGGTGACTTTTGGTGGCGCCTACGCAGTACTGAGCTATGTGGCGCAAATGGGAGTAGAAGTTTACGGCTGGGTCTCACCCGTTGAGATGCTTGATGGTCTGGCCATGGCCGAAACCACGCCCGGCCCACTTATCCAAACCGTGCAATTTGTAGGTTTCATGGGGGCCTTTCGTTTTCCTGATGTGGCTTCACCCTACATGGCGGCCTTCATCGCCTCAGTACTCACCACCTGGATGACGTTTGCTCCGTGCTTCCTGTGGATTTTTACTTTCGCGCCTTATGTTGAATCTATCCGTGAGAAAAAAACATTCGCGAAGGCCCTCAGAGGAATTAGCGCTGCCGTAGTAGGAGTAATTTGTAATTTATCTTTGTGGTTTATGCTGAAGACGCTATTTAAGCAGACGCACCAGATTCAGTATTCAATCTTGGATATTGAAGTCCCCGTCTGGTCTTCAATAGATCTTTACGCGACGGGGATTTGCCTCATTGCACTCGTTCTGCAATTTCGATTCAAGAAAAGCCTTTTCTTCATTTTGAGTGTTTGCCTCGTGCTAGGTATTATGGTGCGCATGATGTATCCCCAGGCACTTGCTCTTGGGACATGACATGTTCTGCAAGCCTGGCGATGCTCGGTTCAAGCGCATCTGGCAATGAACACATCGCTCCTTCACCATTTGACACGGCAGCACGACTGATCAAATCAATCATCTCATTCACTGTCTGACAGTTCGCTGCGGCCATGCCTGCGGGGCATGCCTCCCTTCCATCGGCGAAGACACGTGAATAGGCTTCAGCTGTTTCGCGTGCGAGCGATGGATCTTTTCCTAACGGTGCTACGTTGATTCCACCGTACTGAGTGAGAATAGCAGGCGCGATGATCGGAATACGACGCTGCATAAAATTACGCATGAATCCGAGACGTTGATCGCTTACAGTTCCAGAGCGTTCTAAAATATCAAAGGCGAGCGTTGTGCAATTGTACCAAAGAGTGTCGTAGAGTTTGCTAATCCCATCCGCTTGGCTAGTTCGTAGACTCTCAGCTAACACTTGATCACCTTCGCCATTACAAAGCGGAAGACGAATCTGGCTCGCGGGATTCCCACTCTGCAAAGCGCCTTCAATCCTTTCGGTCATAGAAACCATACGTACGATTTGGGTAAACGCACCTCTGCGCCCACGTTGCAAATCATAAGCTTTTTTCGGATCGTCTTTTGTCCACTGGGCCTCAGCTGAGATCGCAGCATTTCGAATGGGAATAATATTTTCTGCCGGAAGCAACCCAGCTCTTTGGCTTTCTGATGCCGCCGCTAAAATTGCCAGCTCTTCAGCGGTAGGCATAGGAGCGACGAGTTCGATCGGTGAGTTTTGTTCCATTTCAAATCGCAACAATGAGTGAGCAGCAATATATCGGCCGGCAACTTGTGGTGGGAAATAAGACAATTGGAAGTAAGTGTTACGCACACCACGATCGGGAACGCGGGCGAGATAGAAACGGCCGTTATGATAGAAGTTACTAAAGAGCTTCGAACCCGGTTTAGAATACTTCGTTCCGAAAACACTTTCTTGTACATTCACCATCGGACGACGTTCACTCAAATCAAGCGGCTCGCCGTAATGATTTTCATCAAAAGGTCGGAAGATACTTTTCTTTACTTGAAAATCACCTTCCATGAAGAGTTCTTCAGCGGTGGGAACAACAGTCGATTGAGCCTGTGTGTGAGCACTGAAAGTGCACATCAAAAAAGCCAGCAGAACAAATTTCATCCCCTACCCCCGTTGAGATGATCTTAGCATGGGGCTTAGAGGCCTTTTGAGAGGGGAAGAATGGCCCTCACGCTACACGTCAGAGTAAAAAACTCGGCAATAGTTACCGCTGCAAAGTCTTGGATTTTGGTTAACAAACCTTGAGCAACAATCCATTTCAAGAAGTCATCTCCCTCCTAGCGCCCTATACTGTCTCAAAGTTTTTCAAAGGATGTCGTATGAAAGTCAAAGCCGCCGTTGCCTGGGGACCCAATCAACCTCTCAAAATTGAAACCGTTGATCTAGAAGCTCCTAAAAAAGGCGAAGTGCTCGTACGCATCGTGGCCTCTGGTGTTTGTCACACGGATGCTTACACTCTTTCAGGCGTGGATCCTGAAGGTATCTTTCCTGTCATCCTCGGCCACGAAGGCGCGGGTATCGTTGAGCAGGTCGGCGAAGGAGTGACCTCACTCAAAAAAGGCGATCACGTTATTCCGCTCTACACGCCTGAGTGTCGTACTTGTAAGTTCTGCCTTTCTGGTAAAACAAACTTGTGCCAAAAAATTCGCGAGACTCAAGGCAAGGGCCTCATGCCTGATGGCACGTCTCGTTTCTCAAAAGACGGCAAACCGATCTTTCACTACATGGGCACTTCAACCTTTGCTGAATACACTGTGGTGCCAGAAATCTCGTTAGCGAAAGTCGATGAGAAAGCACCCATGGATAAAATCTGTCTCTTGGGCTGTGGTGTCACCACGGGCATCGGCGCGGTTTTGAACACCGCCAAAGTTGAAAAAGGCGCCAACATCGCCGTGTTCGGCATGGGCGGCATCGGACTCGCAGTCATTCAAGGCGCCAAGATGGCAGGGGCCAACAAAATCATCGCAATTGATATTAATAATGCAAAATTTGAACTCGCCAAAAAATTCGGTGCCACTGATTGCGTGAATCCAAATGAAATCAAAGGCACTGTCGTTGAAGAAATCGTAAAGCTCACCGATGGCGGAGCAGACTATTCATTTGAATGTGTGGGTAACACTAAACTTATGCGCCAAGCTCTTGAGTGCTGTCATAAGGGCTGGGGCGAATCCATCATCATCGGTGTGGCAGCAGCGGGGGAAGAAATCGCCACTCGTCCCTTTCAGCTCGTCACTGGCCGGGTTTGGAAAGGCTCAGCTTTCGGAGGAGTCAAAGGTCGCACTGAGCTTCCTGGTTACGTGGATAAATACATGAAAGGCGAAATCAATCTTGATGATATGGTGACTTTCACTATGCCGATTGAAGAAATCAATACTGCTTTCCAGTACATGAAAGAAGGCAAAAGTATCCGCAGCGTTGTGACGTTCTAGGAGTTCCGATGAAAAAGCTGAAAGCTCACAAAACCTTTGAAGGCACTACTGAGTTCTGGTCTCACTCCTCTGAGACGACAGGCACAGAGATGAAGTTTTCAACTTTCATTCCTCTCGGAGCGGTTAAAGGCTGCATGATCTGGCTTTCCGGTCTTACTTGTACCGACGAGAACTTCATCACCAAGGCCGGCGCGCAAAAATTTCTCGCAGAAAACCACATGATGGTGATCTGCCCTGACACTTCTCCGCGCGGCCTTAATCTTCCCGGCGAGCACGATAGCTATGACTTCGGTTCAGGTGCTGGTTTTTATGTGGATGCGACAGAAGGTGACTACAAGACCAACTATCGCATGTATTCCTACGTAAATTCTGAACTCTACTCGATCATCAACAATCACTTTGGCGTAAAGAATGTTTCTATCTGCGGTCACTCGATGGGTGGCCATGGTGCACTCGTGATCGGTTTACGTGAGCCGCAGAAATACAAGGCCGTCTCAGCGTTCTCGCCGATCGTGAATCCATCGGCCGTACCTTGGGGAACGAGAGCTCTCACTGGTTACTTGGGTGACAATAAGGCAACCTGGAAACAGTACGACGCTTGCGAATTACTGATCGCGGAAAAAAAACACCCAACGGAGATCTTGATTCACCAAGGGCTGGCGGATGAGTTCCTTGAAAACCAACTTAAAACTCCGAACTTTGAGAAAGCTGCCACTCAAGCTGGCCAGAAATTCTCTTTGAAGATGTGCGAAGGTTACGATCATAGCTACTACTTCATTTCGACCTTTATCGAAGCCCATGTGAAGCATCACGCCAAACACGCTCAATAGAGCGTAGACGGCATTTTTAGCACTCTCTACCGTTAGTTTAACTACCAACGAGAGAGTTCTTAAATGATGCTTAAGTCCCTTTTACTTTTAAGCTTCTGCTTGTTCTATGGAGTATCCGCTGAAGCGAAGTTGCACTCTTTCGTAGGCTTCAATAAGGCGCTCAAGGACACTCAAAACCAGAAAGGCAAAGTCGAAGAGAAGCCCTTCTCTCCTACCATCGGCGTTGGCTACAACTTTAACCTCTTCAATACTGGGTTCGGTTTTTCTCCGCAGCTTGGCTACATTCATACAAAACAAACGGCCAACGACAGCTTCGGTGACCAAAAGGTCCATACGATCTTCCTAAACTGGGACTTCATCTGGATCAGCTCACTCTCAGATCACCTCGCCTTTCGCTTTGGGATTGGAAACTTCATCAAAAGAACGAGTGGTAAAGGCGGCACCGTCGAAATCCCTAACGGGTCGGGAACGGACCAAGCGCAGCGCCCTGGTGGCACCGTGAACTCTTATTCTAGTACGTTCAACCTCGGAGCCGACTACAACTTCGATCTCCAAATGCTTGATTCATGGGTCCAAGACATCGGTATTCGCTTCGAACTCTACACCTTCCGACCGCTTTCCAGTGAAAACCGCAATTACGCGTTCAACATCGGCGCCCTACTCTACTTCTAAGAGGACGATCTCCATGAAACTCTCACTCTTCGCACTACTCATCTTCTCGCAATCTACGCATGCCTTTGTGTTGATGTACCCGAAATACGAACTCAACGACCCGACCTCGGCCAAGGTGAAGGTTTCCGCCGAGGGCTGCACCGCCAACGGTATTCCCGATTCTGAAATCGTCGAAGGAATAAAATGGGCCATCGAGTTCTGGAACGACGTACCGGAATCCCGCTTGAAACTCTCCTACGGTGGCAAGTCGTCGGCGACACTAACCGACCCACGTATTCCAAAAAACGAAATCATCGTTGGCTGCGGGAACCTCCCCAGCTTGAACTTGCTTGGAGCAACTGAGCACGACCGCGGAAATGGCTCTGCACGAGTGACCATGAACGAAGACGTCTACACAGGCAGCTATAACCAAACGAGCTTCATCGGTACCATGACCCATGAAATCGGCCACGGCATCGGCCTGTACCACAGCAAAGATCCCGCCTCAGTCATGACCTACTCCGACCACGACTGGGTTGATCGCCCGAAGTACATTTCCCAGGATGACATTGATGGCGTGGTCTATCTCTATCCGAACAAAAGTGAGCTCGGCGGCTTCCTAGGAAGCTGCTCATCATTTTCTTCTGAAAAAACGCCTACGTTTAACTTTTACCGCGACTTCCTTTTCGGACTTCTAGCCATTTTTGGAGTCTCATTCATCATTCAAAAAGGTCTGAAGAGACTCTTTAGATAGGGCCGACATTAACAAGGCCTCAACAACTCTATCTTGTCTCAGATCGCAAAAGTATGCTCTGGTTCATGGACGAACCAAGTTCTGCTGCAAAAAAGATAGGGCAGATCCTTCACAATCTCCGTAAGAAAAACAAACTCACCCAGCTCGAGGTGTCCCTTCAGTGCGACCTCTCAACCCGTCACTACCAGGCCATCGAATACGGAAAGAAGAACTGCCAGGTCAACACTCTCACCAAGATTCTGAAGATCTATAACATCAACATGTTTAGCTTTTTCACGTCTTTCTTCATCGACGAATTCAATCAGAACGGCGTCAAAAACCTCTATGAAATCTTCGGTGACGAAGCCTTTGGGTATCGGACTTTTGACCTTGATGGAACTGTAACTTACCAATGTCGTAATAGCGTCACCATTACTGGCATGAAAGATGAAGACGTCATCGGTAAGATGAAGGTCTGGTCGGATCTCACCGATCCGGCCATGGTGAGCTTTGTGAAGATGAGCATGAAGCATTTCCTCAACTACCTTCCGACTCCGCCTTCATGGAAAGTAAATATCAAGAATCACGCCACCAATACCTCCGCACCGTTCATCGGGTTTGCGCGTTACACACGAAATCAGAAGAACAAGGTCGTCGGTCTCGAGATTATAATTTTCCCACTCGATCAGGCCTAGCCTCCGCTCAGACTTTCAGCTTCGGAAACTTGAGCGTGACCTTTCCTTTCTGTGGAACAACCGCCATTTGGTTCTGATCTACGCCTTCTGGAAGAGGAAACGTTCGACTAAAGGACGATCGAAACAGCCCCTCGCCAGCATTGTATTTTTTTTCGACTGTGCCAGAGATAGTAACATAATCATTAACGACATTCGTATCTACCGTCGTCTCATCGAGATCAGTGATCGGGACGTCCAGATACACGTATTCGCTATCTTCTCGTTGGCTCACTCCACCCACAAGAGTCTTCTCAAAGGAGTCATCGATTACGAGGTCATGATGGTCAAAGTTTTTAAAGTGATCTCGCATGCGCTCCTGCATTCTTTCCATCTCTTCGAATAGTTCGTCATGATCAAAGAAACGGTCCGGCGTCACGGGATTGACCAGCTTTTTCTTGAGCAGACCAGTCTGCGCAAATTCCTTGCGCTCAGATCGCAGTTCGCCAGCACTCACTTGATTTATCAATTGTGGATTAGAACGAAATGCAAAGTATGAGATGACGAATCCAGACAACACGCTAATGGCAGGGATAAGAATTTTTCTTGCTGAGTGCTTCATAATTCCTCCAAAGAATAAAGCGACTAAGGGTTAAAAAATGTATTTCTCTTTTTTAATTTTTTTTCGCGAAAAGCGCTTAGTTCTAAACTTCTCGACCTGCTTGAGGACGGCCTGGTAAGAAGAGTCGACGGCTTCCCAAACGGACTCGGCTTTCTTTTCCGCATGGATCACCTTGCCTGGGACATGCACATGAATTTTCGAAAGATATTTTTCATGATCCCGCTCGAGCTTTATATTGATGTCTTTTGCGTCGGGAAAAACTCTCTTTAAATGGTTTTTTGTAGATGTAATAAGTTCTGTCATAAAACCTCCTTACTCTAAGTCTTCGTAGCCATTGTCCCAGAAGTGGCCGTGCTTAGGTAAGAGAACCCGGAACTCCTCACCCTCATCGGCCTGATCATCGAGCAACGTTTGGAGTACATTGCGAAATTCTTGGGTCTTGGTTTTCTTTTTCCGTTGGCCATGCAAGAGACGATTTCGGTTGTCTAGCATTGGCGAAAACGAATGATCGGTTCTTCGAATTTTCATGAATATCCCTCCTTGATTTTCATGGGTCTATCGCTTGTCCGCGTTATCAAAATAATTTCTCCGAAAAACCTGTCAAGGTTTCGGGCCGAATTCGTAAATATTCGGTTTTTTTGAATTTTAAAAAATTTTGGAAAGGGATTCGGGTAAAAAAAAAGGGACCCAGAAAGGGTCCCTTATTAAAGCTTTGGTTGCGGGAGTTGGATTTGAACCAACGGCCTTCGGGTTATGAGCCCGACGAGCTACCAGACTGCTCCATCCCGCGCCTGAAAACTAACAGATAGCCCATGAATATGTCTAGGTTTATCTATCAACACATCAAGACTATCGATTGGAGTTCGCCCCCTAAGGCACCGTAAAATAGGGAGAGGAGGACTTATGGAACTAGGGCTTATTGCAGGTTTATGGGTAGGTGGATCGACGATTTTGGGCGCGATGCTGACCCTTCTTAGAGCGCGCATGCCTGGCACCAACGCCCTTCCCAACATGGACTTTGCCCTCGGCATGATGCTCGCAGCATCGGCCTTCTCCTTGCTTTTGCCGGCCGCCCAAGGCTCATGGGCCCAAGGTATGGAAGCTTTCACCATCACCGTTCTTATGGCCCTGCTAGGCGCAGCTATCATGTTCGCCATGGGTCGCGTTTTGAGTAGCAGCTCTCCTGCCAAACTCTTCGTGGTCGCGATGATGCTGCATAACCTACCCGAGGGTCTCGCGGGTGGTGCGGCCTTTGTCGGCCTCTCTCACTTGGGTTCAGGCAGCTTGATTACTGCCATCATGATCCAAAATATTCCCGAAGGTTTTGCTACCGTTCTCGCCTTCCGCGCGCTTGGTTTGTCAGGACCACAGGCGATGCTAGGTGGGGTGGCATCGGGCCTTGTAGAAGTCATCGGTGGCGGTCTCGGCGGGATGTTTGTCTCTACGACTCAAGCGGCCCTTCCAAGTCTGTTGGCCCTGGCCGGCGGTGCTATGTTGCAGGTCACTTTACGCGAACTTGCCGAGCGATTTCACGCCCACCCTCCGCGTCTCTACTCGCGACTTATGAGCGGGGCGGGATTCGTGCTGTTACTGACTTGGGTGGGTAATATCTGAGTGGAGCGCTTCGCTCTAGTGAAAACTCTTAAAATCCCTGTGAAACCTGCCGAATAGCTTTCTTGAGAGTACTTTTCTTACAAGGAAGCTTTGCATGAACAAAATCGTCGCCACCTCAGCTACTGAGCTCGTTATGAAAGTGGAAACTCACGATTTAACACCGATGCAGGTACGCCTTTTGAAACACGCTCACACCTTGTTGGTTCATGTACTCACGGCAGAAGATGAAGCCGAATACTTCGAAGCCTCTGCGCAACTTCTCAAGCAATCAGTACAACTCATCAAACATGCTAATTTCCCGGACTCGTCAAAAGATGGCATCGCCTATGGCGAACAGGCCATTGAATACGCCGTCGAGACTCTCAATGAGACACTCTCTGATAACGGCCACATCAATATCGATAATTAGTCGAACAAGGCTTTGAAGAACGGAATCAACTCAACTGCGATGAGCAGGATGATGATGATTTCCAGCCAATGACCGCGACTCTCCGACACGCGAGAATGCAAAAGCTTCGACACTTCCGCTAAATTCCCCAGCTTCTCATTAATACTCTTCTGCCAATCATTGAAACGAAAACGCGCACTGGCCGTGCGGAAGACTGTAGCGAGATAAAAGTCACCCACAACTTTCAATGAGTTCTCGACGTTCTCCACCACCTCGGCGATCTCGAGGTAGATCTGGCCCGCTTCTTCGGCGTGACGTGAGTAGAAATTGCTGAGAATGCCGGCTTTCTTACCAGCGACAGCTTTGTAGAGTGCATCGAGTTTTTCATCGAGGAGATCGTCGTAGTAGCGCATCTCCAGAAGCTGGGAGTTGGCGAACTCGAGCACCATCGGCAAATCCATCGAGCCCGACGGTTCAACCACGAGTGCCGAATTCCAATCAATCACCGAGAGATCGCTGCGCGAATACTGAGTAGCAAAATCACGAACGGTTTTCTTCATTTGCTCAGAGAGGCGCTCTTTCGGTTCCGCCAGAAGCAACGCCGCGATGTCGGCGTTATCGAACAGCTCCATGGCGTTTTCGCCGATGCCATCCACTTCCTGCAAGAAGTAGACGACGTACTCTTCTGAGGTCGGCCAGTCGTTCAAGACAGGAATCGAATCTTTAATTTCAGCTTGGAATTCTTTCGCCTTAGCCCGCGCGATGACATCAATATATGTGTCACGCTCAAGCCAAGCCGCGAGACGCACAAGTTCATCCCACGTCAGACCATCACGCAAAGGAATGTGGAAACAAACCGACATGCCGCCGAAGTCCCACACGCGGAAATCCAACTCGGCCATGACCTTTTCGTTCTCAACCACGATTTCAGTCGGGCCTAAATGAACCGTAATAGGATCATTGGCGATTACTAAACCGGTTTTGCCCGGACGATCCAGGCGAAACTTGGTGGTATTCTGCTTGGCCTGCACAAGGGCAGACAATTTTTTGAGATCGACTTCAGAGCCGATCTCATAGAATCGATAAACGAGAATTTTACCACGACGAATAGTGACCGCAGACATGTCTTACTACTTAGTTGGCAAAGCCATAAGAGTTGCTTCTTCTGTTTTCTTCATGGCCTCAAGCTCTTTGATACTGCGAACAGTTTCATAGTACTTGTCCTTACGGAAACCTTGGTAACGGCGATCGTCGGCCGGACGGGCCGACTTGCCGACCATCTTAGTGGCCTTGCGCGTATCAATAGTTTTCTTAATTGAGACGAAGGCCGGACGATTGTTCAAACGCTCGCCGTCTTCATTCATGCCCAACGCCTTCAAAAGCTCACGCTTCGTGAAGAACGCGAACTGGCCCACTGGCAAACCTTGGATCGTGAGACCTTCGATGGCCACGCGGCGAAGTTTATCAACGGTGAGATCCATCGCTTCACAGATCTTACGGATTTCGCGGTTCTTACCTTCTGCAAGGCGGAACTCGAGCCATGTTTTATTCGGGAGCTGCTCGATCATACGAACGCTCTTTGGCTTCATCAAACCGTCTTCCGTCATGACGCCTTTGCGGATTTTCTCCAACAACTGTTCATTGACGTGACCGAACACTTTTACTTCGTAGACTTTTGTTACTTCGTAACGTGGGTGCATGATCTTGTTCGCCATGTCGCCATCGTTGGTCAAAAGGAGCAAGCCTTCTGAGAGGTAATCCAAACGACCCACTGGATACAAACGAGTAGGAACGCCCCAAACCAAATCCATCACAGTCTTACGACCTTCAGGATCCATCGTGGTTGTAACGTACGCGCGTGGCTTGTTCAGCAACACGTAAACTTTTTCAATGGAAGCTTGGTCGATGACTTTGTCGTCGACTGACACCACGTCGATGTTCGGGTTCACTTTCGTGCCCATCTCAACGACGACGAGACCGTTCACGGCCACGCGACCTTCAGCAATGAGTACTTCCGCCTTACGACGTGAGCACACACCGCTGTCAGCGATGAGTTTTTGGAGACGAATTTCGGTTGTAGAATTTGAAGATGCCTTAGGCATACATGCTCCTTTCTGCCTCCCGGCAGTAAGTTAATAGAATGGATGAGCGGGTTTTACTCCGCTTGATCCGACTTGTCATCCTCGGGCAGGGCCTCAGACAAGAAGCTCAGGTCGATATCCATATCCATGCCCTGTTTGATCGCAGAATCTACTGTGAAATCAAGGGTTTTGAGCTGCTCATCAAGGGTGAGTTCTTCTTCGGTGGTATCGACGGTGTTCTCAGACAAACGCTCACCCATGAGGTTAGCGAAGGCATTGTTGAGGGCCGCTTCAAGCTCGCGGGCCTCGTCTTCGAGTGTGAACTCTTCCTCAGTCGACTCTTCAGACAAAGTCATATCAGTCCAAGCCGGCTGCTCGCCTTCTTCAACTGTGAGCATGCGATTCTCAGCTTCCCACTCTTCGTCGATTTCAGGGGCATTCAACATGCCTTCAAAAGCGACGTCAGCTGTCTTCGGCTCAAGGGCCGTCATCATCGGCTCAGAAAGCACGGCTTCGCGGTTCTGGCGCAAAGTCGCATCACGAAGCACGAACTCTTCGAGGATATCGAAGGCGGATTTCTTAACGCCGTCGTCTTTGCCATCGATGCGGCGCTTTTCTTCCTGCTTCAAGAGCATGGTGAAATCTGTTTCCGCTGCGATGTCTTTGATGCTTTCAGAAAGTTTATCGAGCTCTTCGAGCTCGTCGAAATCAAATTTCTTACGATCGCCGCCGAAGACCACAGACTTGATATCAGCGATCGCGGCCACTTCTGGACGAGTCGCAAGTTCCGCGAGTTCGTGCTCTGGTGGAAGCTGTTCAATGTTCGCCAAGTTGAAGACTTCCAAGAACTCTTCCGTGGTGCCGAACATAGAAGGACGGCCCAACTCTTCTGAGCGGCCCGTGATCTTCACCAAACGTTTGTCCATCAAGGCGCGCACGATGTGTGAGCTGTCCACTCCGCGGATTTTTTCGATTTCTGTTTTAGAGACCGGCTGCTTGTACGCAATGATCGCCAACACTTCGAGAGCCGTCGGCGTGAGAACCAAGCTTTGAACTTTGAAGAGGTTCTGCACTTGTTTAGCGTAGGTTGCTTTCGTGCGGAACTGGTAACCTTCCGCGACTTCCACCAAACGAATGCCGTGGTGTTTAGCTTCGTAACCCGCTTGTAGTTTTGAGATAGATTCGTGAAGCACACGCAACGGCAATTCTTCGTCGATCTGCGCTTTAATTTTTTGCAATGATACCGGACGGTCTGACATGAAGATCAAAGTTTCAACAGCACCACAAAGTGTGTCAGCGTTCAAACCTGTGCGCGCCTGCCACATCATGTCTTCGTGTTCTTTCTCGTCGAAGTGACCGAGTTCAAGAGCGAAGACAGGAGCTTCAGTCGATTCAGTGGTGTTGTCCAAATCCAAAGACGAAGCGGCATTCAAGGCGCTCTCGAGTTCAGCTTCAGCAGTGAGGTCCCACGAATAATTAATCTCGGTCATAGCGATCTCCAGGATCAATGCAAAGTCGCAGCTACTTCCACATGAGCAATGGGAGCAGGCGATTGAGGTTTGTTTTGTTCGTCTTCAGGCTCAAATCCATCGGCCGTGTTCACATCAAATGAAGACAGGTCTTCTTTGACTTCCACGTAGATCGTGCCCATGGCTTCGTTTTGGTAAACTTGCAATTTCTTCAAACGAGCGAGCTCGAGCAAAGAAATGAAGGTGATGACTTTATCGATGATGCTGGCTTCAGCGCCGGTCGCTAGAAGCGTATCAAACTGAGTGGTCTCGCCCGTCTTTAGGTTCTCTTTCAAGAAAATCAGTTTTTCTTTGATCGAGAGACGATCGCGCTTCACCACAGTGTACTTGCGTTTTTCACGACGGATGAGATCCATCATAGTAGCGGTCAAAACTTGCAAATCGATCGGCGTGAGAATGCTGTTCTCAACCGCTTTGCGATCAACTTTCGGTTTAACAAAAACTTCGTGACCTTTTTTCGGCAAGGCCCACAGACGCTGACCCAAAGCTTGGAAGCGCTCGAGCTCTTCCAGGCGGCGAATCAACTCTCCACGAGTGGTGATCTGAATGCCGTCGTCGCCAGCAGTGAATTTCAGGGTGTTTTGTTCTGACTCATCAACTGCAGTCTGGCTCTTCAGCCACAAAAGTGTCGACGCCATGAACAGGTATTCACCAGCGACATCAAAATTGAGATCCTGCATCTTCTGCAGGTAATCGAGATACTGAGATGTGATGTTATTAACGTCCAAGTCACGGATGGTGACTTCTTCACGTTGAATCAAATGAAGGAGGAGTGCTAGTGGCCCATCGAATTGATCGATCCGGACCAAAATCTCGGTCTCTGACATTGAAGTCCCTCGAAAACTAAAACCCAAGAATCACTAACGTGATCCTTTAGGCGGTGTGTGTGTCGGAAGCATCTTGCTGCCGGCGGTCAGTATGTCATTCCCAGGAGCATCTGAAATCTGATTAAATCTTTCAGTTACTCGCTGCGCGTTACCTCAGCCCATGAGCTGATAAAACGCGAATATCAGGTACTGCCCGGCCCATTGGGCCGGCATAAGTAAATAACCGATAGTGTGGATTCCCACAAATGACAGCAACAGCGTGCCCATAAAGATCATCGGCGTGTAGGCCGCCAGCGACTCGTACTTGTACAAAGTCGGACCTTTCAAGAACGCCGAAACCATTTTCGAGCCATCCAGAGGCGGCAGCGGAATCAAGTTGAAGCCTGCCAAAATAAAATTAATGAAGACTGAGTACTTCAGCATCGCAATGAGCACGGTGTAGTACGCAAAATCGGGAGAAACTTGCGTAGCAATGAGGGCCACTGCGAATGCTGACACAGTTCCCAGAATGATATTCGCCAAGGGACCAGCGAAACTCACCCAAAAAATCCCTTTTCTCATCTCACGAAAATTGCGGATATCGATAGGAACCGGCTTGGCCCAACCGATGACGGCAAAACCCGTCACCGCCGACAGGAGCGGAAACAAAACCGTGCCCCACGGATCGTAGTGAGCCGCAGGATTGAGGGTCAAACGACCAGCGGCCTGGGCCGTGCGATCTCCAAACTTCAGTGCCATCCAAGCGTGGGCCGCTTCGTGGGCCACAATGGCGAGCAAAAAGCCCGGGAGAGATTGAGCAATCGTAAAAATGATTTGATTCATGTTTTCCATGTGGGGGCACCCTATCAAATCCCGCGCTGTGACGCAATTTGGAACTCTTAGTTGGAGTTTCGCAGTGGTTCAGGCATCATTTAAACATCATCATGGTAACGAAAAAAGTCCAAGTTGTGATTGCTGCGCCCGCACCCTCTGGGGAGTGGAGCTTTCTTATTTTCAAAACCAATAAAGAACGTGGTCATTTTTGGCAAAACGTCACCGGCCATGTGGAAAAAGGTGAGACATTCGAAGAAGCCGCTTTACGTGAAGCACGAGAAGAAAGCGCTTTGGAAATTGAACTCATCGTCGATCTACAAGAGCTGGGCCTGGTTTATCACTTCCAAGATCGCCGTAAACAAAAATGCGAAGAACACTCATTTTTAATTGTGGCCGACAAACAGTGGAAGCCCACCATTGATGCCCATGAACACGAAGACTGGCGTTGGGAAAAAATCTCCGACATCTCCATGCAAACCCTGGAGTGGCCATCCAACAACGAAGCCCTCATGAAATGCGCGGGTCTATTGCGCAGGATGGGCGCATGATTTGGCTTCTTCTTTTGAGCGGAATGGCCCTGGCACAAGAGCCGGATAGTAAGGCGCTCAAAGAAGTCGAACGCAAATTCTTACCGCCACCACGTTTTGGTGAAGAACCGAGTGTGAAGCCTTTTCGCTTGAACATTCAGCAACCGATTTCTATGAATGATGTTCAACAAAGTCCCATCATTCAAAAAGCCCTTCGTCGCAAAGGCAGCATTCAAGATCTTCGCACCACTGAGGTGCAGAGTATTTATGAGCGCATGATTGTGGATGTTCATTCCCAGGCCGACGACCATGGCTTTTTCTACATCGTCGATAAAAAAGGTGAAATCACTCGTCGTGTACATATGCAGTACACTGAAGATGTGCGCCCCGAAATCGCCATGTATGAAGAACCTCGCCGTTATCTGCCAGTGTTCGAACACAAAAACATTTCACCTTATGATCGCGATCTTATCTGGCGACCAGAGTTTTCTTTGTCATTAGGGCGGACTTCTTCTGATTGGACCGCCGATATTCTGAACGATACCCAAGCTGCACGTTCGACAGGTTACAAAGTCGGTGGACGCTGGTTGGCCGATTTCCCTGGTAAATTTCAAGTTGGGGGAAGTCTCCAGTTTGAAGGGGCCCAACATAATTTGCGCTTCGGTGAGGCCACCTATCGCAACTACTCTATTGGCCTAGTCATGAAGACGCGCAACGTGGACTGGGGTGGATTTCCCTGGCGCGTTTATGGCGAGTTTCTCACCGGCCCGATTGGCGTTTTATCTGTCAGCAGCGCCGGAAATCGCAAAGACATCCCCATCCGCACCACCTCAACGAATGTGGGTTGGGAGCGTCCCTACAAGAATGCCATCGGTGAATGGGCCTGGGGCATTTCATGGCAGCGTGACTGGCCCAAACTACGTGAACAATCTAATTTTGTAGCGCAAGATTCAAGCTCATCCACCAATGATGTCGTCGCACTCCACCTCACTCAGGGGTTTGCATGGTGAAGTTCTTTTTTGTTCTCATTATTCTCACTACAAATCTTTGGGCCGCTGAAGGTATGATCGTTGTACTAGAAGCTCCGATGTTCCGCCGCCCAGATATTTCTTCAGATGTGGTTCAGTACACCCGCAAAGGTCAGCGCATCTACATCCACCCTGCTGTTGTAGTAGATCGTCGTAAATTCTCTGATGTGCCGTGGAATGATGCTGCTTACAAAAAGAAATTGGCCGAAGATGATCCGATGCCGATCTCAAAAGATATCGCTGACTATCATGACGGCATGGATTTCATTCTGACCAAAGACAAGCAAGGCCGTGATGCGTGGATGTTGCGTGAGCACGTCCATATCTTTTACGAAGACCAACGCGAACACGCCCAAAAAGATCCTTACCCTGACCCTACCGACTATCGTCTGTTAGAACCACTTCCCGATACTTACCCGATCGCTCGTGATGAGCTCTTGCGCGGCAGTCTCGCGTTGTCATTGGGCTCTCCCTATATTCGGACCTATCCCTACAATGAGAAAATCAAAGCTGAAGCCGTCGGCAGTCAGTATGAAGTTCATGGCCAGCTCACTCGTCGCTTGAAAGTTGATGAGGCAGGCCGTTGGTATGGCGGTGGCATGTTCACGGTCAGAACCAGTATGAGTCGTTACACTCTGGAAACTCGCCGCGCTGAAGAGCGTTGGACTCGCCTTGGGGCGGGTGGTCTGATGACCATGGATGCCTGGCGTACCGACAAACAAAGAATCACCCTCACAGGCGCACTCATAGTCTACCCTTATAGTCAGGCAAGCATCGCTCAATCCGAAGATGGCGTGGAGGAGAACCGTAACTTCTGGGGCTGGAACTTCGGTGGACGCATGGGCGCTCAATGGCAGCGCTTAAGAGTCATCGGCGAACTGGACCTGGTCCTAGGTCTCTGGGGCGAGCTCGAAAGTCCTATGCGCATGCAGGCGAAAACTTCCACCAATCGCCGGGAATGGTGGGGCGGAAGCAAGTCTGATACCTTCAATCCAAACGCAACTTTCACCTTTGCAGGGATAGTAGGATTCCAATCGACCTACTAGTTTTGTCAGGCTTAGTGCAAATTTTTTTCACCAGCTGAAAAAAATGTCTAAAGTTTGGACGCACGCCGACGAAAAGTAAGATGCAAGACGGACAGGACGTTCGTCACGCTTCTCAGGAGGAGAATTCATGAGCACTAAAACTAACAGCAAAAAATCATCAACTGTTCACAAAGACGTTTTGTTCCAAAAAGTCGGGAACACTTGGTTCATCTTCACTGAAGCCAATGGTGAGATGGTTTACTCTGTTATGCCAGAAGGCATGGATCCAAAAACAACTAAACTCGAACTCTACCAAATCATCGAAGAGCACATGGATCGCGTGATTGGTAACAAACAGCGCCGCGCTGACGTAGCCGTCTAGTTCGCGATGTCTGCTTTAAAGAAACCCGCGCCCCGCTACCAGGGGCTGTACGGGACTTCGCCTTCTCCTGAAAAGAAGGCCGTTGATGATCTCACTAAGAAAATCAACGGTCTTCTAGAAAGTGACCCACGTATGCTGCGCAAGGCAGTTCATATTTTGGAGCAATGGCTGCGTCAGAAGTCTAAGTAAATTCTTTTCCCTCCTCTCAAATTCCGGGTAAACTGGCGTTTCAAAGAGAGGATCCATCATGAAAGTTCCCTTCATCGACATTTTACGTTTCGAAAACGGCTTCTATGAAACCGTTACCCAAAAAGCAGCCGAGCTCATCAAGAACGGCCACTTCGTTGGCGGTCCTGTTGTTGGACAATTTGAAACTGCGCTAAAAGATTATACAAAAACGGCTTTCGCACTCGGTTGCGCCAACGGCACTGATGCGATTCAACTCGCACTTCGTGCTGCAGGTGTGAAGAAGAACGATAAAGTTCTTCTCCCCGACATGACTTTCTGGGCGACTTTCGAATCCGTCGTGAACGTCGGTGCCATTCCCTACACACTCGATGTCTCTCGCGAAACACTTCACCTCACTGTTGCCTCGGTGAAAGAAGGCATTGAGAAGTTCAAACCGCAAGCGCTCATCTTAGTTCACCTCTATGGATGGGCCTGCCCAGAGACGACTGAAATTCGTAAACTGTGCAAAGACAGTAATGTGATTTTGATCGAAGACTGCGCCCAGGCCATCGGAACAAAACTTAACGGCGAGAGTTTGATTGCGGGTGCAGCAGCAGCCACCACAAGCTTCTACCCTGCTAAAGTTCTCGGCGCGAGTGGAGACGCTGGCGGTGTATTCTTCAAAGAAGCCCAAGTCGCCAAAGACTGTCAGATCCTTATCAACCACGGCCGCACAGGTCACTATGATCACGGCATGATCGGTTGGAACTCACGCCTCGGTGCTTACGAAGCGATGTTCATGCTTGAATCACTGAAACATCTCGATGCAAAACTCGCGAGCCGACGCTCAACGTGCGAGCGTTACCGCAAAGAAATCAAAAATCCTGCTCTCAAATTCATCGCGCCTGCTGCGAGCGTTTGGGAAAATGGTTATCTCTCTGTGGCGGTGATGGATCCAGAGACACGCCCTGCTTTCATTGAGTACTTGAAGAAGCATGAAATTGGTTACGGCACTGTGTATCCTGGTGCCATGAGTGAACAACCAGGTGCTAATGGTCACATCGGTGGAAAAATTTCTCACGGTCATGCTGATTGGATCGCAAAATCAGTCATCAACCTTCCGTGTTTTGCTTACATGAAGCAGGAAGAAGTCGATTTCGTGATTAAAACGGTGAACGATTACAAATAATAGTTTTTAGCATTTCTTTAAAAGGGAGAGAGTTCTTCTCTCCCTTCCACTACTTACAAATACTCGACCATTTCACTCTTGTTTTTGCGAAGAACTTTTATCAAGTTCCGGTAAAATTTTCCTCAGGTTTTTTTCAATCCAAACCGATCTGCTTGGTCAACAACGGCTTCATCATGGTGATGAAGTCAATTAATCAAGAAGGGCATGGAGCCCACGCGACTTGAACAATCGCGATCATCACGGAGGTTTGAATGGTTTTAACTGGAGGATAGGTCTATGGGTTTCAGAATTAACACGAACGTTGCATCGATTTCAGCTCAGAACAGCATTAGCAAAACGAACAAAGCTCAAGAGTCTTCGCTCGCGAAACTCAGCTCTGGTACTCGGATTACTAAAGCTGCAGATGACGCCGCAGGTATGGCGATTAGCGAAAAGTTGAAAGCGGAAATCCGCTCTTCAAAACAAGCTGACCGTAACGCCAACGACGGTATCTCAATGGTTCAGGTAGCAGAAGGTGGTTTGAACGAAACGCAAAATATCCTGACTCGTCTCCGCGAATTGGCCATCCAATCAGCGTCAGACACCGTGAGTGATACTGAGCGTGGCTTTACGAATATGGAATACCAAAACTTGGTCCAGGAAATGGATCGTATTTCGAAGTCGACAGAGTTCAACGGTCGCAAGCTGATTGACGGGTCGGGCGAGAAGTATGACTTCCAAGTTGGTACAAAGGGTGACGAGAACAGCCAGATCTCTTTTGAAGCAAGTCAGGTAAATGCTTCGATCGGTGAATTGGGTGTCGAAGGTTTAGAAGTGTCGTCAAAAGAAGGCGCACAATCAAGCTTGGCCAGCGTAGACGCAGCGATTGAAAAAGTATCGGGTCAACGTGCTTTCTTGGGAGCTTTACAGAACCGCTTGGGCTCAGCGAGCAACAGCTTGCAAGTGTCTCAAGAGAACATGTCAGCTGCTAACTCTCGTATTCGTGATGTGGACTATGCAGAAGAAACAGCTAAGAGTGCTACAAACTCGATCTTGCAGTCTGCTGGTACTTCGGTTCTCGCTCAGGCCAACATGAACGGCCAGAACGCTTTGAAATTGATCGGCTAATAGTCTGAAAACGGCCCTCTCCGCAAGGAGAGGGCTTTTCTTTTCCCTGCTGCCCTGCTAAATAACTCCCCCTTATGACAATCAAGTCCTCCATGTCTGAAAACCACATCTATCGTGCTGACTTCAACAAGTACGGACGTAAAAATCCCTACGACGATAAGTTGAAGGCATTTGATGCTTTCGTTTTACGAGATGAAGAAGCTGAGGCGCACAAAGGTGCTTGGAAAAAACTTTTCGGTAACGAACGCCCACTCAGCGTAGAGATTGGCACCGGCTACGGCGAATTCATGCTGGAGTGGTGTGAGAACAATCCCGAAGCTAGTTTTGTTGGCCTCGATCATCGCTTCAAGCGCAGCTTTCACTTAGTTAAAAAACTCGAGAAAATTGAGAACAAAAACTTCCGTTACTTGCGTGGTCGCGGTGAGCGTTTGGAATTCATTTTTGCTGAAAACGAAGTGGATAATATTTTTTATTTCTTCCCCGATCCATGGCCGAAAACTCGTCACAATAAGAAGCGTCTGTTCCAAAAACCTTTCTTGGATGCGGCCCATAAAGTGCTCAAGAACGGTGGCACCCTTTGGGTGAAAACTGACCATGATGATTACTTCGAATGGATGCTTAACGCTTTGAAGGATGAAACCCGTTTCGAGATCTTACTGAAATCACGTGATTTACGTCATGAACACCCGGAACATTTTTTGTCTCAGTACACCACCAAATTCGAGAAAATCTTCCTCTCTCAAGGTACATTGATCAAAGCTCTCGTCCTGCAAAATAAGAAATAGAGGCCCCCAGAATGTCCGGTCAGCTGCGCGATCTCATCAAGCAGGCACCGATCTCTCAGATCGTGGGGCATTATATTCCCTTGAAGCGCCAAGGCAGCACACTCGTAGGGCTCTGCCCTTTCCATCCCGACACAAAGCCCTCCATGACAGTGAACGATCAGCGCGGACTCTTCCGCTGCTGGGCCTGCAACACTGGTGGTGATGCTCTCTCTTTCGTTAAAGAATATAAAAAAATCGAATTCATCGAAGCGATGAAAGAGTGCGCCGGAATTTTGGGGCTTCCTACCGATGAACTTAATCGTGAGAAGAAAAAAAATCCGCGGCTTGAACTCGCCTTCCGCGTTTTGAATTTTGCCAATAAGTTATATGGCCACGTGGCTTCGCAAGCACCCATGCAATTTCAAAAATTCGTAGCCGATCGTCAGCTCAGTCCTGAGTCGATCACCAAATTTCAAATCGGTTATGCGCCCGGAAATAATGCCCTCATGATGCAATTTGATAAGGTGCCGGCCGATCAACAAGATGCTGCCAAACAGATGGCGCGCGAGTTGAATATGGTGAAGATTTCAGAGGGCGGCAGGCCCTATGACTTCTATCGTGACCGCGTGGTTTTTCCCATTCATGACCACGCCGGACAGGTGCGCGGCTTCAGCTGTCGTGCTGTTTTGCCTGATCAAGTTCCAAAATTTTTGAACTCCAGTGATTCCTTTGTTTTTCACAAAGCCTCGATCCTATTTGGATATTTTTTAGCCAAAAGTGCCATCCGCCAAACCGATCGCGTGATCGTGGTGGAAGGCAACATGGACGCTGTGATGATGCATCAGTTTGGTTTCACCGAAACCGTCGGCACCATGGGAATTGCTTTGAGTGAATCCTCACTTCGTCTGCTTCATAACATGACGAAGAATGTGATTCTCGCCATGGATTCGGACACCGCTGGTGTGAAAGCGATGACGAGTATCAACGCCGCTTTCATGGGCCTGGGTATTTTGCCTCGCTATTTATCTTTTGAGCCGGCGAAAGATCCCGATGAATTTTTGCGCAAAGAAGGCCGCCTGGCCTTGATGGAACGTCTGGAAAAAGCGCCGCGCTTCTTGGATTTTCTGCTGGAGAAAATCATCCCGACGCCCATTCCGGAGACCATCGATCGCAAATTGCAGGTCATGAAAGAGGTGTTTGCCGTTCTTGCACCGCTCAAAGATCACCTCGAAGCGACTGAACGCGTTATCGCTTCGGCTAAGAGATTGCAGCTTCGAAGCGACGATACAAGTTTGATCGAGCAGTACAAACAGAGTCTCAAAGCGAGCGAACTCCCTCGCCCGCAAGCGCGAGTTCTGCCGCAAACAACCGAAAACAAAGAGCCCGAGTCAGAAGAAAACGAAGTTCTGCAAGAAGAGGCCGGCCAGGCCCCACTGGCCCGCGTGGAACTGCCACCCATGCTGCCTGCTGAGAAGATGATTTTGAAAACTTTGATGACTCATCCGGAATGCTTAGCGCAACCGCAACTCCATGAAATTCTTGCTTATACCTCTCATCCTGAGGTAAAAGAATTGATTCTCTGGCTCGTTAAAATTTATTTGGAAATTGACGAGCAAGAATACGTGTCCATCTTGTCCGATGAAGTGTTCTCGGAAAAGTATGGGCAGGAAATTAAAAACGTCGCGGCCTTAGCGTTGGAAGAACACAAAGCTGAACCGTTGAACGAAAAAGTTGTGACCCGTTTGCTGCAGGATTTAAAACTGCGCATGCAGTTGGAGCAGCTGAAACAGAAACGCAAAGAGTACACCGAGCACCAAAAGCGAAGTGTCACAGATGAAGAAGTCGTGTTCTACATGCAAGAGATCACGAAAATCGATAGAGACCTGCAGCAGTTGAAAAAGAATCCCGTTTAAGATCTTCCTTCGAGGAGCTCCCTATGTCAGTAGTCGTCGCCTTTCTAAACTCCAAAGAATTCTCTCGCTTACTCATGAAGGGCAAAGACCAGCAGTACCTCACTCCGGAAGAAATCAACGATGCGATCCCTGCGTCTATCGTCGACGTTCAGTCGCTCGATATGATCATGGAAAAAATCGACGAAGCCCGCATCATCGTGCGCGCTCCTGAGACGGATGAGGAAGAAGCTGAAAAGGTCCAACCCGAAGTGGTGGAAGACCCCTTGGCCGCAGCCGAGGAAGAAGAACTCCGCACTTCATCAAGCGATCCAGTAAAACTCTATTTGAAAAAAATGGGCTCTGTGGCCCTTCTTACTCGTGAAGGCGAAGTTAAAATCGCGAAGGAAATCGAAGAGGGCGAAAAAGAAATCGTCACTTCATGCCTTAAGTCGAAACACGCCTTGGAAGAAATCATCAAACTCAAGCAGCGCGTACAGCAAGCTGAAGAGCAAAATGAATTCACGAAAGATCTCGTGCGCGGCCTTGATGATGAGTCCCCAGAAAAAGACATCATTGAAGTTCGTGAGCGTATCTACAAAGTTGTCGACCACGTTCGTGATCTCTTGGGCGTTATCGTCAACGAAGACGGTACCCTCAAGAAGTTTACTGCTGACGAAGACGCTATCATGACGAAAGTCGGCAACGAACTCGTTGACCTGACCTTCAACCGTAAGATCATCAACAGCTTCACCGAGCCAGTGAAGAGCTACTACTTGCAGTTCCGCGAGCTCTACGAGCAGCAGGAGCGCATTTACAAGTTCCTCGAAGTGAATGACGACGCTGACTACAAAATCATGTACGACCGCTTGCTCGAAGACGACGCCTACAAACGCGAACTCGCTCGTAAGCTCTACACCACGGACGCGAAGATCGAGCAGATGGTACGTACGCAGGAAGATATCCTTCGTAAGCTCCGTCGCCTCGTGATCGATGCGGGTATGGCATTCGAAGATATCGAGCGCGTGTACAACATCATCGTAACTGGTGAAGAAAAAGCCGATAAAGCAAAAGCGCAATTGGTAGAAGCCAACTTGCGTCTCGTTGTTTCTATCTCGAAGAAATACACCAACCGCGGTTTGCAGTTCTTGGACTTGATCCAAGAGGGCAACATCGGTTTGATGAAGGCCGTTGATAAATTCGAATACCGCCGTGGTTACAAGTTCTCGACGTATGCCACTTGGTGGATTCGTCAGGCGATCACACGTGCGATTGCTGACCAGGGCCGCACCATCCGTATTCCGGTTCACATGATCGAGACGATTAACAAACTCGCTCGTACGTCACGCCAACTCGTTCAGGAACTTGGCCGCGAGCCGACTCCAGAAGAGATCGCTGATCGGATGGAACTCTCTGTTGATAAGGTGAAGAAGGTCTTTAAGATCTCGAAAGAACCTATCTCTCTTGAAACTCCAATTGGTGAAGAAGAAGATTCTTCATTGGGCGACTTCATCGAAGACAAGAAGATCATCTCTCCAGCGGAAGCTGTGATGTCGATCACTCTCTCTGAGCAAACACGCTCAGTACTTTCAACGCTCACTCCACGTGAAGAGAAAGTATTGCGCATGCGTTTTGGTATCGGCGAGAAGTCGGATCACACATTGGAAGAAGTGGGCCAAGACTTCTTCGTAACACGTGAACGTATCCGTCAGATCGAAGCGAAAGCGTTGCGCAAATTGCGTCATCCAAGTCGCGCGAAGCTCCTCAAGTCTTATCTCGATAACTAATCCCTCTTTATAATTAGAATCGGCGTTACCACATAGGTAACGCCGACTTTCTCATCGCCGGATGGGCCATTTTCGGCTATACTGTTTTCTTTCTGAACGCAGCGCAGGATATATCCTTTGGAAGATTTGAACGTCACAATGCCCGAGGTCGTAGCGATGGTCGAAAAGACCTACGCTGAGCCCGTACGCTTTCAGGCCCGCCGCTTGGTTGAGCTGGGCCGTGTGTCGTTGTCTTTCCTCAAAGGCAGCCTTGATAACCACCTGGTGGTCTCTGGCATCGTCGGCGATAACAACACCACCTACGAAACCAAGTTCACCTGGAAGAAAGAAAGTGGGATTTTCCAAGCGAAGTGCAACTGCCCTATCTGGATGCAAACGGAAACCTGCGTGCATGGAGCGGCCCTGTGGTTACGCTGGCAGCAGTTCTCGGCGGCAGGAACCGAACAAAAAATTCAATCGAGCGCAGGACCTAGTTTCTTTGGTGAAGGCGTTTCTGCCGTTCACTTAGGAACTCTCGTTAAGCAAGCGTCTTACCTGCAAGGTGCGAAGCCGAGCTCGACCTTCGGTGCGCTCACGTACATGCTCACCAATCGCAAAGTCGTCACCTACCCTGCTCCTACTAAATGGGAAGGGACACTGATCGTTGACTTGCGGCCTTCGGAAGAAGACGACAACCTGAAGGCACTTGCGAGCGCCCATGGTAAACACATTGCGCGGTTTTCTTGGAAGAATAGTGCCGACGAAGAAATCAAAGAGATCTCACTCTTTGACGTGTTCACCGTTTTCAACTGGCGCGATGGCGTAGCGATTGATCTGCCGAACGAGTTGATGGAAGCCATCAAGAAAGTGAAGCAGAACGATCCATGGATGCCCATCAACGAATGGTTGCGCTTATTCCGCGAGACGCGTGATCGCCCAAGTCTGGATTTGCGCCTAGAAGGCAAGCCTTGGCGGGAGATGGTGCCGCAGCCTGTACAGTGGCGCTTCAGCATCATGCCGGCCACTCGTAAGAGTTTTCTCAATCTAGAACTTATCCTCACCGATGAACTCGATCGGATGGTCTCTCCACCTGAACCGTTGAAAGTGTTTGTGACGGAAGGTGGTTGGGGCGGAAGCTTCCGCACAAAAAATGATGCCTGCGCTTTTTATCGCCATTTAATTGAAGATTTTGAGCGCGAGACGTTTATCCACCGTAAACATTTGCATGGCGCCTCTCAGAAACAGCGCATGCAAGAATGGGTGGACGTATTCCTCGCTGACTCAGAAATTCCTTTCTGGGACGCCAATAACAACGCACTCTACATGCTCTCAACGAACACGTTGAAGAAAGTCATGCTGACGCTTTTGGATAGTTTGACGGAACTCGCTTGGCGCACTGTCTTCTCTCCCCCCGAAGAACGCAAACTCATTTTTCAATTACCGAAGAACACACTGCTCGAAGGTGTGGCGAACTTGCATGGCCGTCTCGCCGCCATGAGTATTCCTCTTCTGTATAACGATGTGGCCGTACGGACGTGGAAGAGCGCCATCCGCTTTGAAAGAAATCAGCGCCGTTTGGATTGGTTTGAACTCGATCTCGTCATCAGTGACGAAGACCTCGAGATCATTCGCAACGCTGAAATCACTGACAATTACATCCTGACTGATCAAGGTCTGGTTCTTCTCACGGATAAAGAGAAAGATCTTTTGCGCTTCATGAAGCGCTACACCAAGCTCGAAGGTGAAAAGAAAGACGCGGGCCCCGGCATGCGTCGTTTCGGACTCACTCTCCATCGCGCGCGCGTCTTTGAACTCTTTGAACTTAAACGCCTCGGTGTTGATGGTGCACTTACGAAAGAAGAAGAACTCTTCTGTGAACGCATCATGAATCTCGATTCGATGCCCCTCTCGCCTCTCCCTGATCGCTACAAAGACCTCGCTCGTCCTTACCAAGAGACGGGTTACCAGTGGCTCAGATTCCTTTGGGATCATGGCTTTGGTGCGTGCCTGGCGGATGATATGGGTTTGGGTAAAACCCTGCAGGCGATCATGTTGCTCCAGTCGCTGATGGATGAAGGCAAGATCAAGAAGGCCATCATCATCTGCCCGGTTTCGATTCTCTATAACTGGAAGAACGAGCTCGAAAAATTCTCAAACCTCAAATGGGGTATCTTCTACGGAGAAGAGCGTGAGATTCCAGCTGACGTACAAGTGGTACTCACCAGTTACGGTTTGATGAAAAAAGAATCTTTGGGGGCGTTTGCTCGCGAAGATTTCGACGTCATCATCTTTGACGAAGTTCAGCACTTGAAAAACATCCGCAGTCTAGGTGCCAATGCGGCTCGCCAGTTGAAAGCTAAATTCCGCATTTGTCTCACAGGTACACCTGTCGAGAACGATCTCGCCGAGTTCTATAACATTATGGATCTTTGTGTTCCTGGAGTATGGGGTGATCTATCTCTCGTGCGTTCAAGCTCGAAGGCGAAAAACCGTCTCCTCGCTCGACGTACCGTGAAGCCCTTCATTCTTCGTCGTACGAAGGAACAAGTGCTTAAAGAGTTGCCTGAGAAAATCGAGAACCATGTGTTCCTGGATTTCTCTGATGGTGAACGCGAGCATTACAAGAATCGCCTTGAGTCAGTTAAGAACGCCATGGTCAATCCGGCCTACAGTAAACGCTACGGCGAAGTCCTTAAATCTCTCTTGGAACTGCGTCAGCTCTGTCTCTGGCAGAAGCAAGGCCCGTCACTGAACTCTACGAAAGTGGATTTCTTGATCGAGAACTTGGGCCAGTTGATGGAAGAGAAGCACAAAGTACTCGTCTTCTCTCAGTTCACCACCTACCTGGATATCATCCAAGACAAGATCCGTGAGCAAGGTTGGAAGTTCGCCCGTATTGATGGTTCTCAGACCATTAAGAAGCGTACTGAGATGGTGGAATACTTCCAAGAAGGCGACGCTCAGATTTTCCTCATCAGTCTTAAGGCCGGTGGTTTCGGTTTGAACTTAACCGCGGCGTCTTATATTTTCTTGATGGACCCATGGTGGAACCCGGCCGTCGAACGCCAGGCGGTCGATCGTGCTCACCGTATTGGCCAAGAAAACAAACTTACAGTTTACCGCCCAATCATGAAGAACTCGGTGGAAGAAAAAGTTCTCGTCCTGCAACAAGCAAAACGAGAACTTTTCCGGGATCTCATGGCGGAAGACGACGACGAGTATTTCAGCGGCAAGCTGACGAAAGACGATTTCTCAATGCTCTTGAGCTAGATCATCGTACATTTCACCGATTCAACAGTGATCAATCCCCAGTCACGCGCCTCATGGTCGTAAGCTGAATAAATCGCTGACTCTACTTCCACACGGTAAGTATCAAAAACGCCCTGATCGATGCGCACAACTGCAGTGAATTCTGAGCTGTAGTAGTAATCAACTACACCTTGGTCTACACGATCTTCACGAACAGTCGTGCTGACCTCAGTGAGCTTGCTTGAAAAGTAGCATTTCTCAGCAACAGTCTTCGTAATGACGGACATGTGACGAGGCGTGATCGTCGATGCGAGGGCAGAAAACGACAACATCGTAAGGGTTAGGGCGATGAGAAATTTCATAGTCACTCCAAGGTGGGGGTTGTTGGAGTGCTTATAGCGAGTTTTCTAAGAACGCGTTGTTAAGTTCACGTTAGCGTCTGTGTTAGATTTCACGGTTGTGAAATTGTGCCCATTGAGCTTGAATATCCGCGGCATATTCCTCCGCCCGCTTTTGATTACGCAGACTCAATAGAGAGATCGCTTGGCCATTCGCGAGGTTGATCCGTACTCTCCAAAGCCACCATCGTTTTTCAATTTTGACTGACACAAACCTGTCTTGCGGAAAGCTGTAAGGAAACGGTAGAAAACGATTCATCGGAAAGACCGTAACTCTTCCTCCGCCAAACTTCACATAGCTGAAAATATTCGCAACATTCATAGCGATGAAAATGATCGCTAATCTTATAAAGAAATCGCTCTGTGCAATTGGCCAGTAGATCGATTTAATCAACACTAAGGCTAGAAGTACTACGTTAGCGACAACGACCCGATTAATTTTATAAGCCATTCTTAAGGGTCCCCAACGCCATCTCAACCGTGACATTTTTTGCACACTTAAAATGCCCCTTGGGACATGACGTATGGCCATGCAAACCGCACGGGCGACAATCGAGTTTCTCCGGTGATTCAAGCACCACTGCACCTTCGGCGAGCGGCCCGTAACCAAACTGCGGAATGGTGGCGCAAAAGAAAGCCGTGGTCTTGGCATTCACCGCACTGGCGAGATGCAGAGGACCAGAGTCATTCACAAAAACCCGCTCCGCACCTTCCATCAACGCTGCACTTTCTAACAAATTGAGTTTTCCACAAAGGTTGATAGCCTCAGTAGAACCCTTCACACGCTGACAGAGATCTTTGTCGCCAGGGCCACCAATCAAGAGCACTTGGTATTTATCCGCGAGGCGTTTCACGAGTTCAGTGTAACTCGACTCTTCCCACTGCTTGGTGAACCAAACCGAAGCGGGTGCTACCACCACGAAAGGTTTGGTTTTCCACTCAGCGACTTTGTCTTTATGAGCAATCGTGATCGGCAGGACAGGACGAAACTCCTGCAGCTTAAACGGCATAGGAAAACGACCCTCGTAGGCCTGAAGCAACTGAAGATTGCGCTGAACTTCATGCCAGCTCTGACCATCCACCGTGTGCGGGATGCGATGGTTCACTTTGCGGGTGTAAAAAAACGACAACGGATTCTGCTTAAACCCAATTTTTTCCTTGGCCTTCATGAAGGCCGTGATCAAACCCGAATTGAAATGACGATGAATATTAAAAACGGCCCGGAATTCGTACTGTCTCAGTTCACGAATCAAACGCCACAATGAGCGAACTTTGCCTTCACCCTTATCCCACACCCAGACTTTATTGATAAACGGAAGACCGTTGATAACACCCTCATTTCCTTTACGCAGAAAGAAATGCAAAGGTGCGTCGGGGTACTGATCATGGAGTGTCTTCGCGAATGAGGACGCAAGAATCGTGTCGCCGATGAAGGCGGTTTGGATGATGAGAATAGGTTTTGATTCACTAGGCGTCATAAGATAGGATCAGTCTACACCATGGAAAAAATCACGGCCATCATCCCGACCTTTAATGAAGAGCGCCATATCGCAGAAGCGATCGCCTCGGTGACATGGGCCGATGAGATTCTCGTAGTAGATTCCTTAAGTACTGATAAGACGCTTGAATTGGCCCGTGCGGCCGGTGCTCGTGTTATTCAGCGCGAGTATGGCTACTCGGCTTCGCAGAAAAACTGGGCCATCCCCCAGGCCAGTCATCCCTGGATCTTCTTGTTGGATGCTGATGAACGCTGCACGCCCGAGCTGCAAAAAGAAATTCAGGGACTGCTGCAAACAGGCACATCTCACGATGCGTTTTGGATTCATCGTGTGAACCATTTCATGGGTAAACGGATTGATTATTCCGGCTGGCAGTCAGACAAAGTCGTACGCCTCTTTAAGCGCGACAACTGCCGCTACCAAGACCTCAAGGTGCACGCTGAAGTAGAAGCTAAGGGAACGATCTCAAAGCTCAAGAATAAAATCCTGCACTACACGTACACTGATCTCGCGAACTATCTCAAGAAGGCCGATCGTTACACTACTTGGGGAGCGATGGACCGGTATGAGAAGTTCCAAAAAACCGGTCGACGCATCGGCTGGCCATACCTCGTCTTCCGCCCCTTCGGTCGTTTCTTACGTCACTACTTTTGGCGTTTAGGGATTCTGGATGGCACTCACGGATTGGTGGTCTCTCTCTTGAGCTCCCACAATATTTTCATTCGTGCAGTGAAGATTTGGCGCTTGCAGGCCGGCGAGAAACTCACCGACCCGTTTAAGAAATAACTACTTCTCGAAAACTAGATACGAGTTACCCAGCAAAAGAGTGTTGGCGTAATCAGCGAATTTCTCGCACGTCATGACCTTCTGGTTCCCCCAGGTGTTCATCACGACATCACATCCAAAAGAATCTTGTGGGTTGCTACGGAAATCAACCACAGTGACCCAGTGAAGCTTATCAATCCCACTGCCAATGAGAACGGCAACTGGAGTAATTGAGATCGTTGTTCCATTCAAACGCTTACGTTGTACTTTACCTGGCCCTTGCAAGAGCGCTTTCTTAACACCATCGATAAGTCCCTTGTGTGTCCAGGGAGAGCGAGCTTTCCATGTGCCGGTTGATGGACATGGATTCGCCTGACGAACGTTGGTGTAGTTTTCAGTAAAAATCTTTCTGAGTGCGCGGAGATTTGTGCCAGGCAAGTTACCTGGGGTCACGTCTGTGGCATAAGTATCAACTGTCTCAGGCGTGAAGTAGCGCTTGCACAACATGCCCGACAGATTGCTCACTGCCGTTTGACCGCAGTAACCATTCCAGCCGCCGTTGCCGGTAGAATCAGGTTGATTAAAGCTTGCGGTGCCATCGGGACAAACAAAATAGCTCACAGCTGCACGACGATTCAAGTAAGGATCTCGCCCGCTCACAACCTGAGCGCATTTGATGGTCTCTTTGAAATCAAAGGTGTCGTCACCCAAGATGTTGATGATGTCGCGTTCATCCATCAGCTCTTGGACGCTTTTTTCAGCTGGAGCTGAAGGCGTGTTCGCAAAAGCCCCGTCCATCCACCATTGAAATAGCGCGACGATCAGCAAAATTTTGCAGGCGTAATAAATGAGCGAAAAAACTGAAACCAGGTTTTTCATGTTGGGTTATCCTATGCTGAGAACGACATTTGGATGCATTTACTTGATGCATCGTGTAATATTTCCAGGAGCTTCCGTGGCCGACGCCAGCGATATTTTCAACAAAGTGCCGGAATTAGGCTACCAAGAAAAAGCCCCTCAAACGGATCCCCAGGCCTTTGCCCGTATTCTTGAGGCCCGCAGAAGTGTGCGAGTTTACGATGCGACTCCCGTGCCTGAGGCCGTTATGCGCGAAGTCCTTGAATGGACGCTTCTGGCCCCGAACTCATCCAACCTGCAATGCTGGGAATTCTATTGGGTCCGCAATCCAGAAAAGAAAAAGTCCCTCGCTAAGTATTGCTTCAATCAACCGGCCGCACGTACAGCTGCTGAACTGGTTGTGGCGGTAGCACGACCTTCTCATTGGAAAAAACATGCTCGCCAGATGGTGACGGCTTTTGAAGAAGCCGAAAAAGGCGGTCAGAAGATTCCTCCGTCAGCATGGGCCTACTACAAAAAACTTGCTCCCTTCATGTACACCCAAGGGCCCATGAGTGTTTTCGGGCACATTAAGAAATTAATATTTTTCTTTCGTGGTCTCACCGCGATCACACCGCGTGAACCCACCTCTCACGCAGGTATGAGTCTTTGGGCAGCCAAAAGCTGTGCTCTGGCCTGCGAGAATTTCATGTTGGGAATGTCGGCCCATGGCTTTGACACCTGCCCGATGGAAGGCTTCGACTCTAAACGAGTCAAAAAACTTTTGAATCTTAACTGCACAGACGCAGTCACCATGGTAATCAGTGTTGGTAAGCGAGGTCCGAATGGCGTCTATGGCCAACGGGTTCGTTTTCCTAGCGCGCAATTCATCAAAGAGGTCTGATATGTCACTACAAGAAACTCTCGCCGGCTGTGATATGGAAATGGACGCGCGTGATGTAGAAGCCTTCTGCATCGGTGCACTTACTGCAGACGACCCAATGCCTTTGCACAAGGCTTTCAAAGAGCTTTTTTTGGACGACACTCAGTCGCCGGTGAAGTTCAACAAGCCCGACGCACGTGCCGCCATTGAAAAAGAAGTCACAAAAATTTGGAAAGACCTCGAGAAGAATCTCGATAAGCGACGAGCCGCTTTGTTGAACGTGAAAGCTCCGGAGCTCGTCGATGAACTCGTACAGGTTGGTAAACTCGGCGACTTCTTCTTGATGGGGCTCACCCTTGCTGGCATGTCTGTCGACGATCAAGACGACGAAGTGGGCGATTTGCTCGACGAGATGGAAGATCATCTCTTGCTGATTGATGAGTGGGTTGCCGACGGTGAGAGCCGCGACGATAAAGATGTTTGGATGGAAGAAGGCAAAAAATATCGTCGTGAACTCGACGAACTCTGGTCTGATCTCCAGGAAGCTTTGACGTCAGCTTAGAGCTTCGTTTTCCAAGAAAAATTCACTTGAGGGTGTCGTTGCACAAAACTTCTGACACCCTCGTTTCTCAACTTACATGCCGGACATTTCCCACAGCCCTCATGAGGTTTTCCCTCATAGCAGGTGACGGTATTTTCTAAAAGATATTCCAGTACACCGAGCTGGTGGCCAAGCTCCATGGTCTCAAGCTTCGTCATGCTCACAAGGGGTGTGACGATCTCAAATTGTGGTTGCGCGAAATCCAAGCGCAAGGCCGCTTGAATGAGATCCATGTAAGCGCGTGAGCAATCGCGATAGCCAGAGTTCGCCCCTTCAAGCTCCATCACGCCTAGGTAGATTTTCGTAGCTCCTAGGCCGTAGGCATGAATGCCAGCAAGACGGGCCATCAAACCATTGCGTCCAGCGACCAGCGTGTTCGGCGCGCTGTGGGCAGCATGAACTATTGGAATATTTTTTGTGAGCGCATTCTCGGTAATTTCACCCAAGCAATGAAGCTCGAGGGTCGCATGATCCACGCCCATATGAACCGCAATGCTCGCTGCACGCGCGACTTCGTTGCCGTGGCGCTGTCCATAATCAAAGGAGAGCGAAAGAACGTGGGCAGCACCGTGTTCTTTCACAGCGAGGGCCAGGCAAAGACTTGAATCCATGCCACCAGAATGAACGACGATGGCTTTTTTCTTAAGGGTCATAGACCCATTATAAAGACATCCCACCATCCACGGCCAGTATTTGTCCTGTCATCCAAGAAGACTCGCTCGAGAGCAAATAGCTGGCAGCTGAGGCCACGTCATCGGCTGTTCCTAGACGCTTCAGAGGATGTTTTTCCACGGATTGCTCACGAATTTTAGCATTGCTCGTAAGCTTCGCTGCCAAGGGTGTATCAAGCAATGAAGGAGCAATGGCATTCACGCGAATCTGTGGCGCCCACTCGGCGGCCAAAGATCTTGTCACACCTTCGAGTGCACCTTTTGAGGCCGCAATCGATGCGTGAAAGGCCATGCCTTTTTGCACAGCAACCGTAGAGAATAAAACCACTGAGGCTTTATCAGACTTTTTCAGACGGGGATAAAGTGCGCGCAAAACTTTCACGGCCCCCATGACATTGAGCTGCCATTCGTTTTGCCAGTCTTCATCTTTCAGCAAATGAAAGGGGCGCAGATTGATGGACCCTGGGCAATACACGAGGCCATCGATCACTTCTGGCAGTGTTTCCAGAGGGAAATCCTGCGTCAGCACGTCAAAAGGCGTGTGATGTGTGCCCTCCACAGGTGTGCGGCAGAAGGTATAAAGCTCTGCGCTCCCATTGAGTTTTTTAACTAGCGCCTCTCCGACGCCATGACTTCCACCGACAATGACAATATTTGATTTCATAGGAGAATATGTTGCCATGAAGCTAATCTCTTTAGGACAGACAGGGGCCCTACAAAGGGTTTATTCTAGCCATGATGCTCTGGCTTATTCTTTTGTTCTTCAATACCTCACCTGCTTTGGCGCAAGACAGCGTCTACGAACCTATTGTGCTCAGGCACCAACAGAAAGTTCGCTCCCGCTGGACACTAGAAGATTGGTTTAGCCTCAAAAAGAAGCGCCAGGCGCAAGATCAATGGCTTTCATGGAATCGCAAACGCGGTCCCTTTTTTGAATTGATCGTTGATGTTCACGGCGGCGGCCATGATTTCAAGCGTGATGGCTCAGATTCCGCTAAGGAAGACTTCGTGATCGCGGGCGGTGGCGTTCAGATGTTCTTCGGTCCCTTGGGCCTGGGCATTGGGCGAGATCAATACAAAATCAAAGAAAAGGCCCAGTACTCACAACGTGATGAGGGCACACTTTTTTTGCGGCTGGCGGGTTCATCTACCCAAACCACGCATCTCACTTTGGTGGGTGGAGTACAAAAATACGAACATAAATTCTACGGCGACTACGATCACAAGTTCTATGGTGTCTTGAGCAATCTCTACATCTTCAGGCACATGGGTCTTGAAGGACAGTTCCGTTGGAAGACCAGCACCGAATCTGACTCTCACAAAATTGAGGGCGAAGATTATCACTGGGGTTTGTTCTGGGAACTCTCCATCCTACGAGTTTATGTCATCTATCATCAGGACTTTAGTCGTGCGAAAAATCTTGATACCGATGTGGAAGATAACGAGCGTGTGAACGGGACAGTTCTCGGCGCTCGACTTTATTTTTAAGGGTTCTCATGAAAGTGTTACATCTCTCTAGCGAACGGACATGGCGTGGAGGCGAACAGCAAATCGCCTACCTCATGGGCGTACTCAAAGAGAAAGGTGTCGAGAATGTTTTGGCGGCTCGTGCAGGCTCAGAGATGGCGAAACGTTATCCAAGTGTCGCTCTTCCCTTTCGTGGTGAATGGGATCTCTATACTGCTTGGAAAATCAAACAGCTCGTTCAAGAGAAGAAGATTGATCTCATCCATGCACACTCTGGTCATGGCCATACACTCGCGGTCCTCGCACGCGCCGGTGTACCCGTCATCGTCAGCAAGCGCACGGATTACCCGGTTAAAGACAATGCTTTCTCGCGCTGGAAGTTTAATCACGATTCCATCGCGCGCTTTTTGTGTGTGTCAGATAAAATTCGCGAGATCCTGTGCCGTGATTTAAAGAATCCGCAGAAGGCGATCACTGTCTACTCAGGCATTGATATGGAGCGCTTCCCCGTAAAGCCTAAGTTCGATATTCGCACGCTCGCGAATCTCCCGAGCGATGCACGTGTGGTCGTCTCAACGGCGGCGATTTCCCCTCAAAAAGATTATGGCACCTTCGTCAAAGTCGCGCTGGCGACTCGTCACCAACACCCCAACTTACATTATGTGATCTGTGGTGAAGGCCCCTCAGAATCAGAAATCCGTGCTCTCGTTCAAGAGCACAAACTTGAAAAAAATATTCACTTTGTGGGCTTCCGCAAAGACCTCCCCGATTTCTTGGGCTCAGCTGATGCGTTCTTGATCACGTCAAAAGAAGAAGGCCTCGGCACCAGCATTCTTGATGCTTTTGCTGTCGGCTTACCCGTGGTGGCGACTGCGGCGGGTGGAATTCCTGAGATCGTTCGTCATGCAGACACAGGACTCCTCGCTCAGGTCGGTGATCATGCGATGCTCGCCACTCATGTTGAGAATATCGTTTATGTGGCCGGACAGTTGCGGGAAGAACTTATCCAGCGCGCACGAAAATTGGCGCAAGAGTTCTCCTATCGCCGCACGGCCGAGAAAACGCTCTCTATCTACGAGTCTGTGATATGAAGACTAAGCTCTCTCGCTTTGAGGCGAACAAAGAAGTTCGCCATGTGCTCGCACGTCATAGTGTTGATACGACGCTTTTGAGTTTTCAAACTTACGGCAGAGAAATCAACCTCAGCGGTATTCTCTGGCACAATGATAATTCAGATTTTAATGCCCACCAGCTGGAGGCTTTGATTCAGGATTTTCAGCTCACGCTGCCTGATTACACGATTCGAGGTGATATGGAGAATTGGTCCTTCACCAGTTCGGCCATGCGCCGAGTGAACACAGCGATCGAAGCCACCACCGATGAAGCGGGTAATATCATAGAAGCTCCGACCTCCGAGACTATTCTGGTAGGTGAAGTTCCTTCGGACGAAGAATAGTCCTAAGGGATTCTCTTTCCTACCGCGTAGTACTTGAAGCCCAACTCTTGCACCTTAGCGGTGTTGTAGAGATTGCGACCGTCGAAGATCACTTTCTGCTTCAGACGCGCCTTCACTTCATCAAAGTCCGGTGCGCGGAATTGCTTCCACTCCGTGAGAACAATCAGGCCATCAGCATCATTGAGAGCATCGTATTTATTTTCAAATGCATCGACAGGAACCTCGATAGAGTTCATGTGCTTTTGAAAATTGTCGCCGGCTTCCGGATCGTAGAAGCGCACTTTCGCTCCGGCCTTAACGAGGGCCACAGCGGTATCAATCGCTGGCGTGTCACGAATGTCGTCGGTGTTCGCTTTGAAGGCGACACCCCAAAGAGCAAATGTTTTGCCTTTGAGATCATGGCCGAAGTGCTTGAGCACTTTGCCCACCATGTATTTCTTCTGTTCTGCGTTCACACGCTCGGTCGCTTCAACGATTTGCAAGCTCATGCCCAGCTCTTTCGCCGTGTAGACCAAGGCCTTCACGTCTTTCGGAAAGCATGAACCGCCGTAACCCGGACCTGGGTACAAGAATTGTGAACCAATACGTGAATCCGTCGAGATACCGTGGCGAACTTCTTCGACGTCCGCACCAATGGCATCACAAAGACGAGCGACTTCGTTCATGAAAGAAATTTTGGTCGCGAGGAAACAGTTCGCAGCGTACTTGGTCATTTCAGCCGAAAGATTCGACATGCGAATGGTGCGCTTCACCTGACGGTTGAATGGCTCGTAGAGCTCTTCCACGATCTGTGCCGCTTCGTTTTCGCTCGCACCGATGACAATACGTTCCGGCTTCATGAAGTCTTCAACGGCCGAGCCTTCCTTAAGGAATTCCGGGTTGTTCACAACAGAAAACTTCTTGTTGGTTTTGCCTTTGAGGTATTCACGAACTTTGTGGCCAGTGCCCACAGGGACAGTTGATTTCACGACGACAACGCTGCCATCATGCAAGTACGGAGCAATGCCGTCACAGGCACTGAAGAGATATTTCAATTCGGCTTTGCCAGTATCAGAAGACGGCGTTCCCACCGCGAGGAAAACTGTTTGCGAGATCGCAACGGAGTCGTACTTGGTATCAAAGGTGAGGCGCTTCTCATCGATGTTGGATTTCATCATCGTCTCAAGGCCAGGCTCATAGATCGGGCACTCGCCGGCGCGCATACGATCGACTTTCTTCGCATCAATGTCGACGCAAGTGACGGTATGGCCCATTTCCGCGAAACAGGTCCCGGTAACAAGACCCACGTAACCGGTGCCAATGATTGTGACTTTCATGAGTACTCCTAGTGAAAGTGGAATTTACCGTTATTCACGAGAAGTGTCATGTTATGCGCCCCGCGACACAATGACCTTTGGCTCCTCTTTTCGCAACTGTGCTCCTAGAATAAGGCCCTATGAACAAAATCCCCGTCGCCCATCTTGTCAGTCTGGCCACTGTTGGCGGCGTCGAGAGGTTCTTCACGAATTTTGCGTGCCGCTCGAGCCAAACCTTTGAGCATCACGTCTTTCTATCGACCGATAAGGTCCACGACTTTTTTAAACCCAAGCTGCAAGAAGCCGGCATTCAAACTCACTCTCTGCGTAAGTGGGGCCCACTTTATTTACCCAAGTTTCCCTCGATCCTGCGCGCCCACGCCCACGCCAACCTGGTCAAGGCGACCGGTGTTCGAGCACTGGTGCTGTGGAACAAGCTTGAGCATTTTCCGATTCATTTTCCGCCGGGCCTTCCGCTGATTCACTTCGAGCGAGGCTCTGCGTGGCTCGCGAAAGAAGACCGCCCCATTCGCGAGCATCTCAAAAGGTGCCACGCCATTCTCGCCAACTCCGCGGCTGGCGTGGAGCTCATCCGCGGCCGCTGGGGACTCCCCGATTCAACTCCGATTCGGATCGCACACAACGGCGTCAATCCCCTCTTCACGGAGTCACCTGCTCCGATCAAAGAACGCGGCGACGTCATTCGCCTTGGTTTCGCCGGTCGCTTTGTTCCGCTCAAGGGCTGGGTGTTGGCGCTCATGACGCTCAAAGAACTCTTGGAGCGGCACCCAGGGAAATACAAACTTGTGGTCGGCGGCGAAGGTCGTCAGAAAGCGCTCTTTCAATCGCTCATGCACGAATGGAACTTAAGTGAGCACGTGGAGGACATGGGGCTTGTAAAGGACATGCGTGATTTCTTTAATCGCATCGACGTATTCTTGCACACCTCGCTCCGCGAACCTTTCGGTAACGTGGCCGTCGAAGCTCAAGCACTGGGCTGCCCCGTCATCGGTGGTTGGATGGATGGAAATCCCGAAATCATCCGGGACGGTGAAACCGGCATCCTGCTGCCGATGGAAAAACCAGTGGAAGACTTGCGCGGCCTGGACGTGAGCTTCACAGAGGTCCCCCCGTTTGTGTGGGATCCACTCACGCGTGTACTTAGACCACCGACGCTGATGTCGCCGCAAAAGATGGCCGATGCCGTCGAGAAGATCACGGAAAGTTCTGAGAGTCTCCGACGCTTCTCCACGCAAGCGGCCGCATGGGTCCGCTCGGAATATGATTTTAATAAACGAAGCCTTGCGCTCGAAAACGTACTGAAGGAAGTTGTGCCATGAACACAGCGACACAAAAGCGTGTTCTCATCTCCATTCTGCAGTTGCATAAGACAGCTGCCGGGGCCATGCGTAATACCTTCGAGCAGATCCGTTATTTCAAATCTCGTGGCTATGAAGTTCATGTCATCTGCGACTTGATGAACAAGGGTTCTGTGCGTGCCGCTGGCGCATTTCCTCATCTCACGCTGAAGTGGCCTGGCACAGGCACCCGTCGTCGTAAGTTTTACAACTGGCAGGCACAACTTTGGATCAAGTGGAATAAGCCCGATCTGGTGGTGGGTCACGGTGATCTCTCGAACCAGGATGTGCTTTGTCTTCACAATAGTGTCCACCTGGCCCACGAGTTGATTCACGGAACTCCCTTGCCTGAGACGGCCGAGATGTGGCCCATTCACACTCCACAGTTAAGGGATAAAAAATTCAAGCATCTGATCGCAAACTCTCATCTCATGAAAAACGATCTGGTGAGACGTTTTGGCATCGCAGAAGATCTCATAAGTGTCGTGTACCCGGCTTACGATGATCAGAAATTTACTCCCGTCTCAATTGAGGAGCGGACACAGCTCCGAAGACACTACGGTGTGACAGCGAACGAGCAGATCGTGGGTCTCATCACATCTGGTAACTTCAAAAAACGTGGCGTCGATATTTTCTTCGAGGCACTTCAGCTTCTTCCTGGTGAGTTAAAACAAAAAACACGCTTCTGGGTTGTGGGGAAAGACAAACTTCCAGCGACGCCAGCAGGAGTTAGAGTTGAGCAAAAGCCTGTGGTGACGGATGTCGAAAATTACTACCGCGCCCTCGATCTTTTCGTTCTTCCTGCCCGCGTGGAAGAATTCGGCCGCGTGCAACTTGAGGCGATGGCGTGTGGCGCACCGATCATCTCCACCGCGCAAGTCGGCGCCAGTGAGTTACTCCAAGGTGAGGCCCGGGATTTTATCATGGAGCGACCTGAAGCCAAAGCCCTGGCCATTTTAATCGAGAAAGCACTCCGGGACGTGAGTTTACGAAGACGCATCAGCGCTCTCTCTTCGGAAAGTGCCAAGGTCGCGGCGGAGTCTAAACTCGCGCCACTCTTCGATGCTGTTTATAAAAGGTATCTATGATCACCAAAGCGCTTAAAAAGAAAACAAAGCCTCTCAAAAAAGCCAAAGATCAGCTCGAGGAGTTGCGCGCCGTCATGCAACTGACCCAACAAGCGCTCTGGGCACAAGGTAAGCGCGCCGTGATTGTATTCGAAGGCTTCGATGCTGCCGGCAAAGGGACATGCATTCGTCACCTGACGGATGGCCTCGACCCCCGAAGCATGAAAGTGGTTCCGATTGGTGCGCCGACGGCTCAACAGAAAGGCCAGCACTACCTGCAAAGGTTCTGGAAAGATCTCCCAGATGCCGGATGCACGACGGTGTTTGATCGCTCATGGTACGGCCGAGTGTTGGTAGAAAAGGTCGAAGGCCTCGCCCCAAAAGCACGCCTCGAGGCGGCCTACCAAGAGATCAATCAGTTCGAGAAAATGCTCAAAGACGATGGAATTGTCGTGATTAAAATTTTTCTTGTCGTGAGCAAGGACGAGCAGCTTAAAAGATTTAAAGCGCGACTCGAAGAGCCGGGTAAGAACTGGAAGATCACCGAAGAAGATGTTCGCAACCGCAAGCACTGGGATGAGTACGTCAAGGCTGCCGACCTACTGGCCAAGCGCTGCCCCGGCTGGACGGTGATCCCATCTGATGACAAAGACTATGCACGCGTGATGGTGCTAGAAACAGTGACGGAAGCACTTGAAAAAATCCGCAAGGGCTATCACCCTGTTAAATCCCGTCTCAATAAACTTTCGCGCCAGCTTTTTAAAAGTTAAGGAATATAGAATGTGCGGGATTGCTGGTTTTCTAGATCCTAAGCAGGAGTTCTCATCAGTAGCGGAAGACGTCGCAGCGAAGATGAGTCAGGCTCTTTTCATGCGCGGACCCGATGCGGGAGGAGTGTGGACGGATAGGGCTTCGGGAATTGCTCTGGCACATCGGAGACTCTCCATCGTCGATTTGAGTCCTGCGGGTGCTCAGCCGATGACAAGTTCCTCTGGGCGCTTCGTCTTAGTCTTTAACGGCGAAATTTACAATCACATGGAGCTGCGCGCGGAGCTTACCGAAAGTTGGCGCGGCCATTCGGACACCGAGACCCTCCTCGCCATGATCGAGGCGCATGGTCTCAAGGCCACGCTAAAAAAAACCATCGGCATGTTTGCCATCGCCCTCTGGGATCGCCGGGAACGCACGCTCACTTTGGCGCGCGACCGGGTCGGCGAAAAGCCACTCTACTACGGATGGCAAAACGGCATCCTCATTTTTGCTTCAGAGCTCAAGGCCCTGAGATGCCATCCTGCTTTCAATGCACAAATCGATCGGGGAGTTTTGGCACTTTTTCTCCAGCAAAAATATATCCCGGCACCGTACTCGATTTATCACGGCATCAAAAAACTCATGCCGGGCAGCCTGCTGGTTATCAAAGACTCAAGCCAGGAGGCACAGCTCGAGTATTACTGGTCGGCGAAAACAGAGATTGAAACTTCTCTCGCCTCTCCCTTTCAAGGCTCGGCGACTGAATCCATTGATCAGCTCGAGCAGCTCATCCGTGCCTCTGTGTCGCGGCAGATGATGGCCGACGTTCCACTTGGAGCCTTCCTGTCAGGGGGCATCGACAGCAGCACAGTCGTCGGCATAATGCAGTCAATCTCTGCGCGACCAGTGAAGACCTTCACCATTGGTTTCAACGAAAAGGATTTCAACGAAGCCGAGCATGCCAAGGCCGTGGCAAAACTCTTAGGCACCCAGCATGAAGAGCTTTACGTGACGGCAGCGGATGCACTTGAACTCATACCTCAGTTGCCCAAAGTCTATTGTGAACCCTTCGCTGACAAGAGCCAGATTCCTACCATGCTCTTGAGTCGAATGACCCGAAAGCACGTCACGGTCGCGTTGTCGGGGGATGGCGGTGATGAACTGTTCGGCGGCTATACACGCTATTTTGAGTCCATGAAGTGGATGAAAAAAGTTGCTCGGGTTCCACGGGAATTGCGAGATGCCACAGCAGTAGGTGTGAGGGCGTTGAGTGTGTTTGATCGGAAGTGGCGTCAGTACGCGGACCTTCTCGAGACACGTTCCGAATCGGAGTTTTACCAACGACGAGTTACCAAGTGGCAGGGTGCGGAAGAGGTCGTTCTCGGAGCAAAAATCCCACCGACCATATTCAGCGATGAATCGCAGCAGCCAAAAACGGACAGTTTCTTTCATCGAATGATGGCGATCGATTTCATGTCGTATTTGCCAGACGACATCATGTGCAAAGTCGATCGGGCGGCGATGGCCAATAGTCTAGAAACGCGCATCCCGCTTCTCTCACAAGACATCATAAGTTTTGCCTGGTCGCTGCCCCTCGAGCTCAAAACTCAGGGCGGAGTTGGGAAATGGCCATTGCGGCAGGTTTTGGACCGCTACGTTCCGCGCGAATTGATAGATCGGCCGAAGCGTGGCTTCAACGTCCCCATCCCACAATGGCTCAGAGGAGAACTACGGCCCTGGGCCGAGGAGCTGTTATCGGAGAAACGTCTACGGGACGAGGGCTTCTTTGATGTCGCAAAAATTCGCCAGCAATGGAGCGAGCATCTCTCGGGTCGTCATAACCGCACCGAATCCTTGTGGAGCGTGCTCATGTTCCAGGCATGGCTAGAAAAAGACAGCGACAAATCTTAGCCGAATGGAAGCTGATAGCGCTTATCACGTGCAAGTGAGACGGCGTAGAGAAAGCCAATCCACGTGGCATTGTTGGCATCCAGAATAACTTCGAACTGTGCCTCAAACATAATCGCCACGAAGAACGGCATCATCACTGCTCGAGTGAGTCCATCCGTCTTCCAGCACTCCCACATCCACGTGAAAAAAGCCCCCAGGAAGAAGAACAATCCTACCAGTCCTGTGCCGGCAGCGATCTCAAGCGGGACATTATGAGCGTGGGCGTCGTCGTAGTTCTTCATGGGAAGATCGTACTGCTGCTTGATGCGAGCGACCTGCGTGTGGAAGTTGCTGAGTCCCCACCCGAGGATCGGTTTTTCAGTCACCGCAAGATAGGCCGCGTGCCATTGTGAGCGGCGAGTTTGGTCAGCGGAGTTGTTGCTGTTTTTCAGAATCTTTATCGAGTTGGTGTCCTTCGCGCCGTAGAGATAGTTCCAACCCAAGAAGCCCATACCAAGACCGCCAAGCAGAATGGCGACTAGGCCAATTTTCTTATTCCAAAAAAAGACGATCAGCGGAACGGCGAGCACGATGGCACCCTGAGCACCACGCGCCTGTACAAATATTGTGCTAAGTATTAATCCGAAAATTCCCAGCGCGGCCCAGCGCCAGGAGAACCACGACGCAATCTTTTGGCGATGAAGAAACAGTCCTCCCCACAGCACCAACACGAGCGCCACTCCGTAGCTATAGCGCATGGTTTCGGTGAAGGGCTTCGCCTTCCAAAGTCCCATCACGAGAACTTGATAAGCACACCAAAGTCCGCCAACAGTGACAGCAATGGCCACCGTACGAAGCAAGCGTCGTTTTACCCGATCGCTTACGTGCTTGAGCCACACACCGACTGGAAAAATACCGAAGGCAGCGTAGAGATAGTATTTGATGCGACCGATGTTTTTTCCGGGTTTCGGAATCTCACTCCAGTTGACGGCGATGGAGAGCGCAGCCACCACGGCAAAGCCCAGCATCCACCAAGCGCTGGCGGGCAGGCGAAAATTCCGCCCCTTGGCACGCCACGTATAAAAAACCAATGGGATGAGAAAGAGGACCTGGTAGGCGCCCTGCACAGTAACAGAAACAAAGGTTCCTAAAAGCAGGAAAAAAACTGCGACAGTCGTGATGCTGGTGATCCGGAGGCTAGGCATTGGCATGAGGTCATTTTACACTGATGCCAGTGAAAAAGAACCTCAAAGTGCTCATTCCGACCCTCTTGATCGTGCTCACGGCGCAGTTTTTTCTCGTGCGTTTTTACATGAACCGCACCAATGAGCAGACGCAAAAGATTTCCGGCGACGTTGATACTTCGCTTCCCTATCCGTCGACCGACTACAACGCCGAGGAAGTCCTGCAAGTTGTGATGTATGCGCTAAGGAACAACGACCTGCCACGCAAGGATGCCGGTACCACCGCCACTTGGCAGTTCTTTACCCCTCGCCTCAAACAGCAGCTGCGGGACAAGGCGATGATCCGCCCCTACCTCACGGAAGATCTCTGGAAGGCGGTCATTGATTTTGATTCCTACCGCATCACTCACACGACGGTCGGTGAGGTGGAAACGAGCTTCGAAGTGGAAGTACTCTCGAGTAAAAGACTGGCCCGCCAGTTTGTGCTGGCGATCCATAAGAAAGATGACGTTTGGCTGATCGATCAGATGGTCAAACGGCTCTAGGTACTCTTGATCGGAAGCTCTTTTAGCAACTTCGCGGGAACACCACCTACCAACGTATTTGCAGAGACTTGTTTAATTACAACCGAACCAGCTGCTATCACGGCCCTCGATCCAACACTAACCCCTGAAAGAACTCGGACCGCACAGCCCAACCAAACATCATTAGCGATTGTGATCGGAGCTTTCTTGATGGGGTTATATTTTATTGGACGAGTGAGATCGTTCCAGGTGTGCTCGAAAGTGATGAAAGAACAATCATGAGCAATAGACACGTCGTCACCTATTTTAATGATATCCTCGGCGTCTAGGTAACAGCCGCGGTGAAGGCTCACGTTTTTACCAATGTGTAGATTGTGCCAATTACGGATAAGGACATGGCTTCCAACAAAAACGTTGTCCCCACAGCTCCCCGCTAGCGACTTGAGGAGAACCCAACGTAATCCGTAACCAATGTGACCCGGAAAGAGATCGAGAACTCGCCATAAAAATACACGAAATGCGATTGGGAGAATGCGGCAAAGAAGCGCCAATAGAACCAACATCGGACGGAATAGTACAAAGAGCTTGCGACCCGTCATGCGAGACCTCGAATCAGACGCCAAGGAAGAAAAAGACTCTTCATAAACATTTGCATATGTCGCTTAACACTCTCATTAAAGAGCGCACAAATCCAGGGGGCGCACAGCGAGGACAGCACCACAGACCAGGCCGCTCCCTGAGCACCGAGGGCCGGTGTCCATTGCCACAAGAGATAAGCATTAAGACCGACCGTAGCTATCGCCACAAGCACCAGTGCCGGTAATTTACCTTCCAGCGCAAACCACTTCATGCGAGCCATATGGAAAAACGCCAAAGGCTGATACCACGCCAAGACCTGTAGCACCGGAAGTGTTCCTGCGAATTTTTCACCGAACAGTATTTTAACGGCAAGTTCACCGAAGAGGCTGATCATAATGGCCAGTGCTAGTCCCAACCAAACCATGAGATCGAAGAAGCGCTGAGACCGTGATTCGTAGAGGGCAGGTTCACGGCCATGGGCGCGAACGATCGGCGGAAACAAAGAAGCTGCAATCGCCATGGGGAGGAAGTTCCAAATCTCGAGGAGCCCCGACGCGGCATTGTAGAGACCGACGGCTTCGTCCCCACTTGAACGCGCAAGCGCAAGCACCGCTAAACGATCATTCAAAACAAAGAGAGCAAGAGTCACAAACTGCGGAAAGGCTTCACGGTAAAGTGATAAGATGTAACTTCGATCGATGGAAGGAGCTAGCGTCTTCCATTCGCGGCGATAAGCAAACCAGGCGAAGAGACGACCGAAGAAATACTCAAGCCCGCTAAGGAACACAAAGAAGCCGGTGGCTTGACCGAGCCAAACTCCAATCACCTTAAGCGCACTTGAGAGCACATACGCGAGATTGCGCGAGAAAGTCAGGCGGCGGACTTCAAGACGAGCTTGAAACAAAAGATCACCCGCTTCGAACGCGCGGAAAAGATAGGCCAGACCATACCAGGAGACCATGACGATCAGACCCGGATCGTCTGCGCGCACCAGTCGCACGACGACGAACATGAGAATTGCGCCAATGATCGCGTTACAGCTACGAACGACTAGAGCTCCCCACAGCACAGTGCGAGTGCGTTCAAGATCGTCTTTGGCCTTTACAAGGTCGCGTGAGACAGTCTCATCGAGACCGTATTGCACGAGCGGTAAGAAAATGGTGATGAAGTTCAAAACCCAAGAATAGCGGCCATATTCCACGGGACCGAGGTGGCGAACCACGAGCGCGTACGTGAAAATCCCAACGGTGAGGCGGACGCCCTTCTCTGATGCGAGATGAAGGATGGAGCGGAAGACGGCCTCGAATCCTGGGCGCTGCTGTAGCTGCTGGCGCCAGCGAGAGGGCAGGAGTCGAAGAAAAAACCTCAAGAGGGCCTGCTCAGTCCGCTCGATCACTTGAGGGAGTCTCTCTTTCGATCAAGCAGAGTCACAAGGACGAGAGGAATGAGAATGAGAAGGCCCAGCAAAAGCTCGCCCTTCACTCCTTGTAGAATGAAAATCAGAAAGATCATCGCTAAGTTGAACACAGCAAGGCATACGGTCGCGCTCATGTGCTTCAAGCCGAGGTCAACCAGGAGATGGTGAACGTGGTTACGGTCTGGACTGAACGGAGAGCGCTTGTTCAGTAAGCGGATCGTGAATACACGAAGCGTATCAAAGAGCGGAACCACCAAGATCGCGCAAGTGAAAACCGGCACGGAGAGAATTTTATAAGGATGGGCCCGCGGAAGGATACGAACGCTCTCGATGAACTTGATCGCTAGCAGGGCCATGATGAAACCGATCAACATGGAGCCCGTGTCACCCATGAAGATGCGCGCGGGTGTTTTATTAAACCACAAAAACGCGACAAGTGAGCCGACCAACGCCGCACAGAGGATCGTGTATTGAGTCATGCCTAAGAAATAGAACCAGAGACCGAATGTGGCGGCACCAATTATACCGAGTGAGCCCGCGAGCCCGTCGATGCCATCGACGAGGTTGAAGGCATTCGTGATGACCACACAGGTGAAGATCGTCATGAAGTAGCTCATGAAAAGGGGCAGATCACGAATCCCGAACAATCCGTAGAAGGTGGTGAGTTTGATGCCGGCGAAATGCGCGAGGATGACGGCAGCTAAGATCTGGCCCACGAGTTTTTTCCAGGCACGCAGATCGACGAGGTCATCCTTGATGCCGAGAAAAAACAGCACGAGTAAAGAGCAGATGATGTACTGCAGTTCGAGGATTTCAGTTTGGTTCGTCCAGAAAGTCACCGAGAACAGAAGGCCCGCAAAGATCGCCATGCCACCCAAGGTAGGAACACGCCGCGTGTGGTGCTTGCGCTCTCCCGGCTCATCAAAAAGATGCTTAATTTCCGCTACCCGAATGATGCTCGGAATAGCGAAGAGGGTCACGCCAAGTGCCGTGAGGAAACTAAGAAAGTAGTTCAACATGCCGCTTTAAAATACACTTTTAGACAGGGACGGGCGAGAGACTCGTTTGCGGCAGTGCATCGTCAAAAAGCGAGTCATAGACCGCGAGAAGTTGGCGTTTTACATGAAAACTCGAGAATTCGGTTTCTACTAGGCGGCTTGATGCACGGCCATACTGCTCGCGCAAAGGCCGACTGCTAATAAGCTTCGTTAGTGCGTCAGCTAGAGGCGCAACCTCACCTGGAGGAACTAGAATCCCATTCACACCCGATATGACGGCTTCACGGCACCCCGGTATATCCGTAGCAATTAAGGGCCTTCCCATGGAAGCCGCTTCAAGAAGTGTCAGAGGGAGACCTTCACGATATTTAGAAGGAAGGCAGACCACATCAGCTCTTAAATAAAAGCTTGGCATATCTGTTTGCCTTCCAACCCATTCAATGACTCCATCCTTGTGCCACTTCTCAAGAACATCACGAGGTACTGTGTCAGGGTTTCTATCGTCAGGCTCACCGACGATCATCAAACGAAAATCATGACCGTCAGCTCTAACCTGTGTGGCTGCACCAATTAACTCACGAATACCTTTTGTCCAAAGGAGGCGTGCGACAAAAAGCACAGTCGGCACCTGTGTGTGCGGTAGTTCACTTGGTTTAAATTTCAACATATCTACACCGGAACCACGAATGAGTAAGGTCTTATGCTCATCCACTAACTTGTGCTCAATAAAGTACTGACGATCTGTAGGGTTCTGAAAGATAACCCTAATTCCTGGCATAGCTAAAGCGTTTCGATAGAGCGCGACTGCGATGTAATAGACGACTGTTCCTTTCAGACCTTTCTTATCAAATGCGTAGCCCATACCATTCACAAGATTTACAACACGACGGATACCCACAATGGTTGCTGCTGTTGAACCATAGACCACGGGTTTGATAGAGACGTTTTGGAGAATATCCGGACGTAGTCGTGCGAGAAAAAAAACTAGACGCAAAAAAGCCACGACATCAGCTAATGGATTGAGACCACCTCGATTGAGGTCGATATCATGATGAGTGAAACCGAGGTCACGAATCTTTTGTGCATGTCCGAGGTCTGGACACGCCACGTGAACATCATATCCCCCCTCTTGAACAGCGCGAGCCATCACAAGACGTTGAACGATAAATGTTGCGTCGTCTGGAACGAGAAAAAGTACCCGTTTCTTCGCTCTGAGATTTTTCGGTGGATCTACCCACGTTAGCAAGCGACCTGGCCATGAATGACGGTCCGCGGCCCATAGAGCAGCAAAGCCCGCGAGTTTAATAAGAAGAAGAAATGGAAATCTGTAGCGATTGATGGTTCCGATGTTTGGCATGGCATATCCGAGTGCCAACAAAAATGGAGCAGCCAGCATAAGACATACTAAAACTTCAGTCTTAAATAGACGACGACCAGAAATGAGCAGGGTCACCAACAGACCATAGAACAAAAGCATCTCTAACTGGAGAGAAACAAAAACCAATCCCCGTGCTGCGCCTGCACTCCACTGACTTCTTAGAGGTGTCGGCTCGAGTAAAGCCAGCTGCATCGCTCTCGGCAAAAATGCGAGCGCGTCCCAAGAACTCGCTATCTGTAGCTCAGGAAGGAAGTTGGTGTCCCCGTGAGGACGCTGATAGAGAAAGCGCTCACGAGTGTAGATCATTCTACGAAATGGAAGATCAAGTATCTTTGGACCACCAAAAGACTCCCACTTCGCCATCGACTCCAGATGTCTCGGTTTTTTATTGGTAACATCGACCTCTACAACTGCTTTAGCAACTGGAGCAATATTCGAATCGATCTCCGCACCGACACCGTAGTTTTTAGCATTTATAGAGATCGTCACCAAAAGAACAAGAAAGCCAAGAATCAATCCTACTCTCTTGAACCAAATTGAAGCCGAGGCTCTTTTGATCAAGATTGGAATCGCACTCAGCAGGATACCAACGGCCAAAATCTGTGCGAAATAGGCTTTGTCGGACATCATCAGTAAAACGCCAGCGAAGAGCGCAGGCACATGCTTCAAGCGAGGTCTCTGAATGACAGCTGAAAGCAAGGCCCAAACGATCATCAGAAAACCTGGTACGATGAAGGCGTCTTTATGGGGGTAGATCATCCAAGAGAACGAAGTCGGCGTAACAGTAAATACGAAAGCAATGACGAGAGGCCACCAACGTCCGCGAACACCCAACAGATCTAAGATCGAAACTTGCAAACGAATGGTCAGGCCCGCCAAGACAGCCAAAACTGGCAGCATCATAAAAGGCTGATGGATTCCCGTTAGCTTATAGATAAGACCAAGCACAAGAGATGGAGTGTAAATCTGAATATCTAAAAAATTAACTAATGGCTGACCAGCCAAGTCTTTTGCGAGCTGATGAAATATGTGAATATCTGGCAGAAAAGTCGTCATGCCGTCTTGAAAAAGGTGCGGCGCAAAAAGAGGAACAATCAGGTGTAAAACCGCCCCTGTTATCAAAACAAAAACCACACCCAGCCAAAATGGCGAAATTACCCAGCGCTTCTCGGCACCGTAGCTATTTTCAGGACTATTAGAATTAAGAGGTTGGATCACACAGCCACTCTAGCACTGTGACAGAAATAAATTAATCCAATTCTTTCTTAACCAATGCTCATTTGAGCCAAAGATAAAACTCCTTTGAGTTAAGAAGGTCCTTTGCTATCGTTTCCGCAATGGAATCCCCACTTGTATCCATAATTACACCTTGCTTCAATTGCGTTCGTCTTATCACTAAGACTTACGAATCAATTAAGGCGCAGACCCATCAAAACTGGGAATGGATGGTGGTTGATGACTGTTCGACTGACAATACCCAGGAACTCCTGAAGCAGCTTGCGCAGGAAGACTCTCGAATTCGTTTAATTCTGCTAGCACAAAACTCAGGGGCTGCGGTGGCAAGAAACACCGCCATTATTAACTCGAAAGGAGATTATCTTGCCTTTCTAGATTCCGATGACCTGTGGCATCCAAACAAACTTGAAGTCTTCCTGACTCAGATGTTGGAAAACAAAATTGAGTTTGCCTGTGGTCCGTATAGCAAGATCACTCAAGACGGAAAAATTTGTCATAATCCATTCATTCCTCCGACTCAAATCAGCTACAACGACCTGTTACGCACTTGCTCAATTGGAACATCTACTGTTGTCGTCTCACGCAAAGCTGTTGGGGAAACGCGCATGGATGCTCGCCTTCGTAGAGGGCAAGACTATTTGTTTTGGCTTGCGATTTTGAGTAAAGGGATTCAAGCACATTCAATGAATACGACTGCGCTTACACAGTATCGTGTCGGCAACAGTCAGTCGCTGTCTGCAAATAAGTTTTACAAAGCCATTGGGCAATGGCGCATTTATCGTGATCACCTGAAGCTGAATCTTTTTGAATCGATTTATTACTTCGTTCACTATGCGTATTTCGGCTTCAAAAAGAATATTTCACCCTAAAATCGCGCAACACTCTCATATATCTTTTTTAATACTCTGACGTGTTCCTCGTAGCTTACTTCAGAAAGATCTGCTCGGCGTACATGAGGTGCGGAAACAACAGATTCAACTGCGTCTGCTATTACCGATACATCTTCTGTTTCAACTAGTCTTGAAAATGGATCTTTTTCAATCCAACGCTCAACATCTCCCACTCTAACACTCACGACAGGAAGGCCGCAGGCCAAAGCTTCACGAACGGCATTAGGTGAGCCTTCACGAATGCTAGTGAACAATAAACATACGCATGAATTGAGCCAAATCGGTACATCGGCAGGTTCTACGTTCTGAATAACTAGCAGTCTTGTGTTGTAACCCCGAGATCTGAGAACCGAAACTGCCTCTTCGGCCAACTCTTGCCGCTTAACTTTCCTTCCTCCTGAAGTAACGAACGCGATCCACTGCACCGAGGGATCAAGACCCAGCTTTATTTGACTAGACTCACGAGGCATCGTTTGGAAATGCTTGAGATCAAGCGGACTCGGCAAACAGATCCAATCACCCTTCAAGGGTAGACCTTTTGCGAGTTCTGTCGATACGAAGATAGATTTTTTAGCACGTAAGGAAGCCGCAACACTCAAAGTCCTTGTAATCAACTTATGAAGACGTGAGCGCGCAGGATCGCCGTTCACATCTGACCCTCTAAAAGTCACAACCGCTGGTATACCTAAACAGGTGGCCAAAAATCCTGTGACCGTTCCATATTGGGCATGAACAACTTTGTAGCTACTAAGTTGAATCTTTTTTTTAAGCTCTTTCCAGAGCTTGAAAATTTGTTTTGGGTTTGTTCGGGAACTTAAGTAAAAACAATCTACCTCCACGCCTGCCTTATTGAGGGCGGGTACAGTCCTTCGAGCAAAGTTCATGTTCACTTTCGAAGCTTCTTCACCAGGTAGGACCCATAGGACTTTTATGCGATCTGTATTACTCACGATTTTCCCACCATTGTAAAAATGCGAGCACAGACCAAATTTGTATTGTCCAATCGGCTTCACCTTGCTGATGCTCGTTCCAGGTTTGAAGGATCACCGCGGAATCCAAATTAGCGGGCAAGGAGCTGCTACGAATTAATCCCTCCCCCCATTCGCGCAAATCCTTTTTAAGCCAATTTTTTACTGGAGGCATAAAGCCAGCTTTCGGACGCTCAAAGAGTTCACGTGGAACATACCTGGACAACAGTTCACGCAAAATGATCTTTCCGCGCTTCTTTCCAATAAGTTCTTTAGTGGAAAGCATGCGGGCAAATTCAATAATCCGCTGGTCAAGCAAGGGTGCCCTGGTCTCAAGTGAATGGGCCATTGAAGCGCGGTCTACCTTCACCAGCAGATCATCTGGTAAATAGAAGCGAAAATCTTCCTGCATCATTGCGCGCGCATTATCCGCCCCCCAAGGGATGCTTTCACTCGTCTTACCTAAGAAAGTCGGAATTCTAGCGCCCCACAATCGGCGCAAGCGCTCATAAAGCTCCGCGTCTCCATTCGCGCTCATGACATAACCGAATTTTTCAGACCGATAGGGACCAAATTTTTTACGTAGAATTTTCTGTCCTAACTTAGAGCAAGCCATGCGAGCAACTTCTTTGCGTGCCCAAACAGGAATACTCATCAAGGCAACGTAGTCACGATAGCGGTTATAGCCACCAAAATTTTCATCCCCACCATCACCAGTTAATGCAACTGTGACATGCTCACGAGCAAATCGAGAAACGAGATAAGTTGGAATACTCGAGAAGTCTGCGAACGGTTCGTCGTAGGCGCTAATCACTTTAGGAATGACTCCTAAGGCTTGTTTGCCATCTACGATTAATTCGTGGTGATCCGTCTTAAGATACTGTGCGACTTTGCGGGCATACGGCGCTTCGTTGAGCGTTGGGTCATCAAAGCCGATGGCAAATGTATGAATAGGTCGCGCAGACAATTTCTGCATTATTGCAACGACGAGCGATGAATCAATTCCTCCCGACAGAAATGCACCGAGTGGAACGTCAGATACCATTTGCTCATCAACCACCGTCGCTAGCAATGAATCGAGCTGGGCGACTGGATCAGCGACATCGCCACGAATGACGTCAGGATCCCAGTAGGCCAACTCTTGCTTCGTTTTTTTCTCAATATCCCAGACTAAACAGTGGCCAGGGCGAACCTTAAAGACGTTCTCATAAATCGAAAGTGGCGCAAGCACATAGCCACGGATGAAATATTCTGCCAAACCAATCTGAGATATCTGCTCTTTGAAACCTGGATGTTTCCGAAGTGAGCTGACTTCAGATGAGAACGCAAAAAGATCATTAGATTGATAGTAGCAGAGTGGTTTCTCTCCGACACGGTCTCTTACCAAGAACAATTTTTTGTTTTCCAAATCCAAAGCGGCAAATGCAAACATACCTTTGATCTGGTTCAGTGTTCTCTCAAGCCCTAATTGAGAGATACTCTCGACGAGAACTTCCGTATCACTTTCACCGCTCCAGGGGCCAGCGAGACCAGCGCGCAAACTACGAAAATTATAAATTTCACCGTTGAACACAATAACCCATTTACCATTTCTCGAAACCATGGGCTGCGCACCATGAGGCGATAAATCAAGAATCGCCAAGCGTTGATGAGCAAAATGTACCGTCTCTGAGAGGTAAGATGATTGGCCATGGGAGTCCGGGCCTCGATGCTCGAGAGTCTTAGACATCGCAGAGAGCACGCCCTCTACTTTATGTCCTATGTATCCTACTATTCCGCACATGTCTTAACACCTAGGAGTGCGGCCTCGTACATTCGGCCAATTTTCTCAATGCCGAATCGAGCAGAACTTTTTTTAACTAATTCCGCATCAAAGGCATCTGGTATTAGTGCAGCTTCAATCTTCTTAACGAGTTCTTCAAAATTTTGATTAGCCACAAGGAACCCATTCAATCCATTCTCGATAATCTCCGCTGGACCGCTTTCGCAATCGTAAGAAACGACAGGTGTACCACAAGAAATAGACTCAACGAGAACGTTAGGGAAACCTTCGTAGGTAGAAGTCAGTACCGTCAGTCTAGAATTTCGGTACCAAGGAGCAACATCTGCTTGGTATCCCGCAAACACAACCGAACTTTCGATCCCCAGCTTATGTGCAAGAGCTTTGAGTTTAAGCTCTTCGCCGCCCTCACCGACAATAACTAATTGGCACTGAGAATAATTTTCAAGAACTAAACAGAAAGCACGAAGAATCACATCGATATTTTTTTCAGGGCTCAATCGGCCCACATATAATATTCTCCAAGGTCTATCCAAAAGGGACTTCAAAGAATTTTGTTCAAATACAGGATTGTGGATAGTGACAACTTTTTTACTGATTCGATCCGAGCCATTGATAAAGTCGGCTTGCATGCTTTTGCTTTGTGCGATGATGAGATCACTCTGGGGCAAGATGATCTTAGCCAATGGGTAACCTATCCAGCGATTCATCTTTGTTTCAGTTTTTTTCTTGGAAGTCACATGGCTAATGAGGCGTGTCACGATTCGGTCCTTACGACCAAGAATGAATCGAGCCACTAGCATGCTAAGCGCCATATATTGATTAAAAACCAAGTAGGTCGCTGCCCGATTATCCATAAGCATTCTGCACAAAGCTAGTGGCGCACCACGCAGTCGTGATGTTTTTAGATCACAGACAGTTACACTAGGATCGACCGACTCCAGAAGCTGCGACTTCTGAAGATTCAGCACCCAAATTCTCGAATCATAGCCCTTGGAGGCAAAGTAATTAGCCAATCGAACGCATACGGACTCAGCCCCACCGGTGCTCAACGATGGAATTACAAAAACGACAGTGCTTAGAAACATAGCTTTACGCATTATCAAACTCACACAGCCCTAGGACAACAAATTTGGATATTGTATACTTCGTGCTCTCATTCAGTAACCAAGCAAGCATCAATACATGACAAGAAATGCGCCCATATTGTTTTTTACCTTCTCACTGCGAGGAGGGGGCAGCGCATCTATCATAAAAACTCTTTCTGCCCATTATGCTGGCGATACAAATATTCATGTTTGTACGATGGAACTCCCAGAAAGCCCATGGCTTGAGGGGATAACCATTCACAGACTGCCTGTTAATCGCTATAAATTCCTAGGTTCTCTGGGTGTTTATTTACAGATCATCTACCAACTTCGAATTCTTCTTCTACGCATTAAACCTGGAAGACTTGTTTCATTCATTCATATAGCTAACATTCTAAGCGTTGTCGCATCTTGGAGAACAAATACACCCGTCATCGTTTGTGAAAGAAGTGACATTTTTAAGACTAAAATTGGCAAATTGTGGAAGCTAATACGCCCGTTGGCCTATTCCTATGCAGATTTACTGTGCCTTCAAAATCGCAGTGACGTGAAAGCAATTCCTAGTTACCTACTTTCTAAGACCGCTTTTGCCCGCAATCCTATCAAAGAGCCGCTGAAGGCAAATTCAATACGCAACAACCACCTTGTTTCAGTGGGACGACTTAATGCCGTAAAGAGATACGATCTTCTAATAGAATTGTGCCTACCACTCCTTCAGAAAGACGTTGAGCTCGAACTCCATATTTTCGGCGAAGGAGAACAAAGAACGTACCTCGAAGGGCTGATTCACAAGCTTGGAATGAGTAAACAGATAAAACTAAGAGGCCAGGTTGATAACATTCCTTCGGAGCTTTCCAGATTTAAGATATTTCTCATGACCTCTTTCTCCGAGGGACAACCGAATGCTTTACTTGAAGCTCTTGCCACGGGTTTAACGTCTATTTGTTTTGATAGCTCTCCCTGTTTTCAGGAGATCAAAAAATCATTTTCAAACCTGCATCTGATAGAAGATGGAGACCAAAAAAAATTCTCCACCATGCTTGCGAACCTCATTTCTCATGAGATGCCTGGTGTTCAAGAAAGCGGTTGGAATGAGTGGAATCGTCTTGCCTGGCTCGAATGGGACACTATCATCTATGGATAAATCACATAATCCTATTCAATATCGACCTGATGTTGATGGTCTTAGGGCTATCGCTATTTTATCAGTCATTGCTTACCATGTTTTCCCAGATAATTTTCGTAGTGGCTTTATTGGTGTTGATATCTTTTTTATCATATCCGGCTATTTGATCACTTCAATCATCATACAAACCCTTATCGCCGATCGTTTCACTCTAACCGATTTTTACGTTCGTCGAATCAACAGGATTTTCCCTGCATTGTTTACTGTTCTCTTAGTAGTATTCCTCTTTGGATGGCTGACGCTGCTACCCATTGAATTTGAAGAACTAGGGAAACACATCGCAGCAGGAACAGCCTTTATTTCAAACATCGTTCTTTTCAGAGAAACTGGTTACTTCAATACGTCGGCTGAGCTCAAACCTCTTTTACACTTATGGTCTCTAGGGATAGAGGAGCAGTTTTATTTTTTGTGGCCAGTGATCTTGGCCTTTGCTTGGAAGAAGAAGCTAAATATTACAGCGGTTCTCGTGGTACTCCTCATAACCTCATTCGTGATCAATCTTCTACGAGTAAACCTGAATAGGGACGAGGCTTTTTTCCTCTTGCACACGAGGTTTTGGGAGCTTCTGCTTGGTGCTTCTTTGGCTCATATTGAGCATAGTAGAATTACAAATTCCTTAAGTAAGCGCTCCAGAGAGGTCTTATCAATCATCGGGCTCTCTCTCGGAGTTTTAGGTTTTCTATTATTGGACGGTGATAAGAAGTTTCCAGGCTTCTGGGCCCTTCTACCGACACTTTCAGCATTCCTACTCATCGCAACCGGACCAGAAACAAAATTCAATAAATTTGTTCTCTCAAATCGATTCATGGTCGCAGTAGGCTTGATCAGCTATCCACTGTATCTTTGGCATTGGCCGATTCTATCATTTGGCCAAATCATTTACGGTGAGGACTTCTCTACCTCTCTCAGAGTCTCAGGCATGTTACTTGCATTGCTCTTATCCATTTTGACTTATCGAACTCTCGAAAAACCGTTGAAGAGCATGAAGGTGTTTAGCCGTCACACACTTGCTGTTATAAGTTTCCTTTCCGTGGTTCTGATCGGCGGAATTGGCTACGGCAGCTATTCTTCAGTTATTCCTCCCTACCCTTCAATAGAGAATGCGTCTTTGCAAAAAATATCTGAAGCCCTCAAAGACTGGGACTATCCCGGTCGCCTTAAGTCTTCAGTTATTCAAAAGAATGTGATATTGCGCCGACAAGGAGATGCGGCTGAAACAATTGCCTTTATTGGAGACAGCCACATTGAACAACTTTATCCAAGAGCCGAGATCCTTGGGAAAGCTCACCACAAAACCATTGCATTCCTAACTCACGGAAGCTGTCCGCCTATCCGGGGCTTGAAGGACGGTAGACATTTGACAGAAACCTGCGCTCAAAGTGTCGACCACGCTTTTGACTACGCCAACAAACCAGAAGTTAAGTCAGTCATACTTGGAGCCTCATGGGTAAAGACTTTTGAAAAAAATACCAAGTTCTATCTAAGCACTGATCCAACTCTTTCACTCGAAATGGGTAAGCAAGGGTATCAACTGGCTCTTGGACGCCTAAAGAAAGATATCGCACAGCTCATCGCGAACAATAAGCAAGTTTTAATCATCGGTCCCACACCTACAGGCAAAGAGTTCAACCCAAAAAACATGCTCCACCGGTCGATTTCACTATCCCCAATTCGAATTCACGCAAAACCATTAGATGTAAAAAATGTCCGAGACTCTCACACATCTATTATCGAAGCACTTAGAACGCTTGCACATGAGACTGGAGCAGAGTTCGTTTATCCCGTCGACCATCTATGCAGCCTAACTGAGTGCAGTGTTATCGATGAGTCTGGTAGACCTTACTACAAAGACGAGTCGCACTTTAGACCATTCTATGCCACAGAAAAGGTAAGGTACTTTGATAGCGCATTCTTGCGTCCGAATAATGTCCCCGTTCAAATGAGAAAAGAATGAAATCACTATGACAGAAGCAAGCCAGAGGCATATCGTCATTCTCATTCCTAGCCTTAGACCTGGTGGCGCAGAAAGAAATTGCATTAAGCTAGCCAATGCATTTTTTGGACGTAACCATAAAGTCTCTATCTGGATCCGAGAGCGCAGTCCTAATGATCTAGCAAGTAAGTTAGATCCAAGTATTAGCATTAATGTCATCGGCGGAGGCGGGGTCTATTCGACGTCACGCAATATCTTTTTCAAGATCAAGAAAAGCGAAGTAGATGCGTTTCTGGTGTTTAATTACTACTGGCTAATACCCGTGCTTTTAGCGAATTTTCTATTCGCGAAGAAAACAAAAGTAACCTTTCGAGTTATCAGTGAGCTCAACAAGCAGCTTTCTCATCTAGAGTCGTTACCTAAAAAGTTGCTCGGCTATTTTTATCTTAAAGTGTTGGCAAGGTTTGCGGACAATATCATAGCCCAGTGTGAAGCAATGCGCGCAGATGCGGCAAAGTTCATGTTAATTTCTCAGAACCGTATAACCACCATCTACAACCCCATGGACCGAATTCAACAGAGTCCAGAGACTCTGAGGCACCACGAAGTCTTGTTTGTAGGAAGACTCATTCCACTCAAGGGCCTCGATTACCTTATTGAATCATTCGCAATTCTCGCGAAGACCGACCAACTAGTTCGACTCAGGATAGTAGGCGACGGACCAATAAAAGGGTCACTTCAAAAAAAGATTGTGCTTTGGGGTCTGCAAGAAAGAATAATTTTCGAGGGTTACCAGCAGGACGTGTCTTCTTTTTACAAGAAGGCAAAGGTCACTGTTTTAACATCTCTTTATGAAGGTTTTCCTAATGTTCTCGTTGAGTCTATAAGTTATGGAACTCCGATTGTTTCATTCGACTGCAAAACAGGTCCTTCGGAAATTATCGTGGAAGGGGTTAATGGCTACCTCGTGAAACTCAAAGATGTACACGCTTTGGCAGAAAAGCTGAGGCTAGCCCTTAGATCGGAAAATTTCGTCCAAGAAACAGTCGTTGCGACATCTAGAAAGTTTGAACTAGACGTCATTGCTGATCGCTACTTGCAGATACTTCTTAACTAAAAAGTGTTCGCTTAATAAGATCAAACAGTTCCTGATCGTTTAATGTATGCTCGATTGCACCTAACTCAACGAGATTCTCTTGCCTAAGTTCTGAGTCTTTCGTGAATCTAGCCATAAATTCTTTCTTCCCAGTCGGGTCATACTTTCTCGAGATCTTACGCTTTAATCTCTCATGCAGCCCGAGTTCGCGCTTACCGTATTGATGCCGCAAAACAATACGCATTCTCTTTCCAAAGGCTTCGAGCAACTCTTGACGAGCAACGTCCAGGTTCAAAGTCGCTAGCTTATCGATTAAGCGACTAACTTCTTGGGAGTAATCCGTTGATAAAAAACTATCAACCCAATCCATCGGCTTGCGTAAAGTTGTATGTCTTTGCCGAATATAATAAAGACTATCGCGTGTAGAATATATCTTCCCCAGGGAAGCCTCACGATAAGCCCAGTACATTTCATGGAGTTCGAGACTGGTGAAGTTTAGGTCTTCCAATTCCTCAGTAAGCTCTTTCAGAACGTGGCGGCGCTTCACGCTATAAAATGTTATGTGATAACGCTCCATTTGACTTCGAATTCGCTCAAAGGAACTCTCTTGGTCGATCAACTTTGTCGAATACGACTGAGAATATAAGTACTGATAGAGACTGATCCTTCCAATCACTTTTCCAATCTGCTCATTTTGAGCTTCTACTGCAAAACCCGAAACGGTACTTTGAGCACAAACATAGCCTGGGTGAGAGTCGAGGAAATCTAAACTTTTCTTAACACCAGAAACAAAGATGAAGTCGTCGTTATCCGCCATCATCACGTACGGAGTTTGTATTTTCGCAGCTGCGTCAGCGCATTTTCGATAGTAGTCCCTAAGACTGATGTCATTATATCTGACGTATTCGTAATCAACGTTTGGAAAATTTTTGTTGGATACAAGCATATTCGCGATCCGCTCATCTACTTCTCCATCGGCTATATACACTTTAAATGGGAAGTTGGTCTTATTGGCGTGCCACAACCATCGGAGTGTAAACTCTGGACGACCTTTGAGGGTAAGTATGACAGTGAGTCTTGTATCAAGCATTTTCAAAGAAGCTTTTCACCGAAGTACACACCTTCGATACATCGCTGATCGAAAGTTCCGGGTACATTGGCAAACTCAATACCGTTTGACTCAACTCATCGGTCACGGCCATGCCCGAACTTTCAATTCGACACTTTTGCTGATACCCACCGTGTCGATGGGCAGGCACAGGGTAATGAATTCCGGCCATGATACCATTTCTCTCGAGATGAGCTTTAAGCGCATCTCTTTCTTGAAGACGAATAACGTAGAGATGATAGATATGCTCCTGTGCCGAATTAGCCACTGGCAACACAAGATCTAGTGAAGCTAGTTCACGAGAGTAGATCTCAGCGATTTTCATGCGTTTCTGATTACTGTTATCAAGATCTTTGAGTTTCACGTTCAGAATAGAAGCCTGAATTTCGTCCAGGCGCGAATTGAGCCCAGGAACTTCAGTTTTTCGATGGTCATCCCAGCCATACTGGCGTAAACGGCGAATTTTTATATTCAGCTCGTGATCACTCGTCACAACCATGCCACCGTCGCCGATCGCGCCGAGATTCTTCGTGGGATAGAAACTGAAGCATCCTACAATGCCCAGCGATCCAACTCGCCTGCCCTTATAAAATCCACCCGTCGATTGCGCGCAATCTTCGATCAAAGGAAGATTATTCGCTTTCGCAATTCGAAGTATTTGATCGAGTTCGGCAGTTTGTCCGTAGATGTGAACCGCGATGATCACCTTAGTCTTCGCAGTGATCGCCTGCTCCATTTTTTTAAAGTCGATGGTATAGAGCTGCGGATGCACGTCTACGAGAACGGGAATTGCTCCGACTGCAAGGACCGCAGAAACGGTCGCCAGGGCGGTGTGAGAAACGGTTACGACTTCATCACCGGGCTGTACACCAAGCGCCTTGAGCGACAGTATTAGAGCGTCCGTCCCGCTATTCAGACCTATACCGTGAGTAGCGCCACAGTATTTGGCGAAGGCCTTCTCAAACCCGTCGACCTCCGGACCAAGGATGTAGGGCCCCTTGTCGAGGACCTTGGTGACGGCAGCGAGAATTTCCTCACGCTGGGACATGTACTGAGCGACGGGATTAGCGCATATGATCACTAGATGACCTCGACTTTTGGAACGAACATGATCCACTTACCGCCTTCTTGACGGAACTTCACTTCCTTCTCGAAGATTTCAGCGGCGTGATTCCAGGCGAAGAGCAGCGCATGCGTTGGCAACTTCGACGAAAACTCTGTATAGGGCTTGACCGGGATGTGACTTCCCGGAGTTAGTTTGCCCTGCTTGATCGGTGTCGTATCAGAGATGTACTCGATGAGATCAGGACCGATGCCGCAGTAATTCATCACTGTTGTACTCTTCGAAGTGGCACCGTAGCCGACGACCTTTTTTCCTTCTTTCTTGAGTTTCTGCAGGAGAGCGACCAACTCTGACTTGGAGGTTTCGCAGTTTTTCTTAAACAGCTCGTAGGTTTCCTTCTTGTGAAGTCCTTGCGCACGTTCTTTCTGCATGATCTGGTCGACGTTGGTAGAAATTTTGCGCACGTCCTTATGGGCAAGAACATAGCGCATAGAACCACCGTGGGTGATCTGAGGCAAGACATCGATCAATTCCATCCCATGACGTGCAAACGCCGCCGAGACGGAAGTTGCAGAGAAAATGAAAACGTGCTCGTCGTAGATCTGGTCGTAGGATGTCTTCTCGATCATCGCTCCGAGATAAGGATCCTCGTACATGAAGACGCCATCGTTTTTCAAAAGATGGGAAATGCCAGCGGCAACAGAATTGATATCCGGGATGTGGCACATAACGTTCGCGGATGTGATCAGATCTGCGTGACCGTACTCTGCGACGATGCGTTTAGCGAGATTCAGATCGAAGAATTCGCTGATCGTATTGATGCCCTGGGATCGGGCCACGTCGGCGACGTTCGAAGACGGTTCGATACCAAGGTGCTTGATGCCAGCTTCCTTGAAGTTACGCAACATGATGCCGTCGTTACTTCCAAGTTCGACGACAAAGGATTTGTCCTTCGGGTGAGCGAAACTCTGCATCGCCAACTCGGCAAAAGCCTTAAAATGCTTCTTCATGTATTCAGACGTGCTCGAGAAGAACGCGTAGTTCTCATGGAACATCATGCGCGCATCTGGCTGGTCGATGAGTTGAAACATACCGCACTTCTCGCAGAACGCTGGTGCGAGCTCGAAGAAGTATTCGTCTTTAATTTGTTCTTGTTTCAAGAAACCATTGGCGATTGGCATCTTCCCGTAGGTCATGAATTTGCTAATCGGTTCAGCGCATACGCGACAAGTATTCACAGTGCTCTCCTGGTCTAATTTTTATCCGTGCTAATGATGTGTTGTAGGTATCTTGCATAATCTTTCTGGGGACATTTTTCGATGTAGGAAATCAGTTCTTTCTCGCTGATGTACTTCATACGGTAAGCGACTTCCTCAGGGCAGCCAATCTTGAGCCCCTGACGGCGTTCAATGGAGTGAATAAACTGCGATGCTTCGAGTAGTGATTCATGCGTACCGGCATCGAGCCAAGCATAACCACGGCCCATCTTCTCGACACGCAGACGGTTCCGCTCCAGATAAACCTTATTCACAGCCGTAATTTCCAGTTCTCCGCGAGCGGAAGGCTGAATCGACTTCGCGATGTCCACCACATCCTTGTCGTAGAAATAGAGCCCTGTGACAGCCCAGTTCGACAAATAGGACTTTGGCTTTTCCTGAATATCAATCGGTTTTTCATTTGCGTCGAATTTAACCACACCGAAGCGCTCCGGATCTTGAACATAGTATCCGAAAACGGTCGCACCTTCGTTGTAGTTATTAGCGGCACGGACGACGAGTTCAGCGAAACCCGCGCCGTAGTAAATGTTATCTCCTAGGATGAGTGCACACGGAGACCCCTTGATGAACTCCTCACCTATTAGGAATGCTTGAGCGATACCTTCTGGGCGCGGTTGCTGTTTATATTCAATCGATATTCCCCATTGAGAGCCGTTCCCCAACAGAGCCTCGAAGCGGGGTTGATCATGTGGCGTTGTAATGATCAAGACTTCCGTGATCCCGGCCAACATCAATGTGGTGAGTGGGTAGTAAATCATAGGTTTATCGAAAACCGGTAACAACTGCTTGCAAACAGGTACCGTCACGGGCCAGAGCCTTGACCCTGAACCACCCGCCAGAATAATACCTTTGCTAATTTTCATAGGTCCCCTAAGCGCCGTAATGTTTCTTTATCCAGTCGCGATATGTCCCGGATAAAATCGCCTTCCACCAGTCTTCATTCGTGAGATACCAACGGATCGTATCCGCCAGACCCTCCTCGAATTTCACAGAAGGTTCAAAATGTAGTTGTTCGCGGATTTTTGTTTGGTCGATTGCATACCGGTGATCGTGACCAGGTCTGTCTTTAACGAAGGAAATGAGGCCGTTGCACGTCGCCCCCTTCGATGCGGGGCAATTTGGGAATCGTTCCTGCAACGATGGATCAGATCCGACCATATCGTCGAGGATAGTGCAAATGCGACGAACGAGATCGAGATTCACGATCTCATTCTCGCCTCCCACGTTGTACGTCTCACCTACTTTACCCGCAATAAGAATTTTTTCGATCGCTACGCAGTGGTCTTTCACGTAGAGCCAGTCGCGAACATTTTCTCCCTTGCCGTAGACAGGAAGTGCCTTGCCAGTAAGCGCGTTGATTACCATCAAGGGAATCAGTTTTTCTGGAAAATGATAGGGCCCGTAATTGTTCGAGCAGTTGCTAATCGTGATCGGTAGTTTGTACGTCGTTCCGTAGGCTCGTACTATCAGATCACTCGATGCCTTGCTGGCTGCGTAGGGAGATCGAGGTGCATAGGGAGTGGTTTCGAGAAACGGCGGATCATGCGGACCGAGCTGGCCATACACCTCATCGGTTGAAATATGGTGAAACCTCTTCCCACTCAAATGCTCGCCCCAACACTCCTTCGCTGCTTGAAGGAGTGTGAACGTTCCCTGGATGTTAGTTTGGATGAAAGCGCCCGGATCAACGATCGAACGGTCTACATGGCTTTCGGCCGCGAAATGGACGACATGATCAATGCCATGGTTCACGAACAACTGCTTCACGAGCCTGGCATCGCAAATATCTCCTTCAACGAATTCAATCGCCTTGGCGGCGAGCAAAGTAGAGAGATTGGATAAGTTTCCAGCGTATGTCAGTGCGTCCAGGACGAAAATCTTGTCCTGAGGAAACTTGTTCGCCCAATGCCAAACAAAGTTCGAGCCGATAAAACCAGCACCGCCGGTGATGAGGAGCTTTCTAGTCATTTCACTCCACCGTTTGAGGTCTTCAACCATGAAATAGTTTCGCCAATCTTCTGCGTCAGATTACCGGAGAACTTGAATCCAAGGGATTCGAAGCGTTCACAGGAAACTTCGTAGGAAAGTTGATTCATGATGGGATTTGTAACGAAACTGACCTCGAGATCAGGAACGAACTGCTTGATGCTTTCGACGATCTGGCGAACCGTTGCATTTAACGTGAGGACATTATAAATGCGTCCATCGAAGACATCATTTTTCACGATGAAAGCGAGGGCACGGGAAGCATCCGTGAGATCGAGGTAAGGGCGTTTTTGATCGTAGGCTGTCTCCCACACTGTGATCGGCTGCTTCATAATGGCCTGCCAGCAGAACTTGTTCACGGCAGTGTGGAAGCGCATCCCAACAGAGGTACCAAAGATGGTGCCGAAGCGGCAGGATATCGCCTTGAGACCCTTCTCACGTGCGAGCCCCGTGACCAGTTCTTCTTCCTTGAGTTTCGTCTTCGCGTAGGGGCTCTGTGGTTGTAGATCTTCGGGTGTGCAATCTTCGGCGACGATGGTTTTTTGCGTGCCATAGACACTGGTTGAAGAGAGTGCAACGAGACGAATGCCCATTTCGCTGCAAACGTCCGCCAGCTTCGCGGTACACTCGTAATTGTTCTGCTCAACGAGAACAGCCTTATCGAAACTTCCCGCCGCATCGGTTATCGCGGCGAGATGGATCACGACGTGAGTGCCCTGTAGGATCTTCTTCAAATTCAACTCTCGGATGTCGCCCTCGATGAATTGGTAGTTTCCGGCAGCCGGAAGCTGGAAGAGCGATGCATATCTCTGTGTCATCATGTTATCGATGAGAAGAATTTCCGCGCCCGGGAATTGGAACGCCAAATCCCGAATGACGTACGAACCGATATGACCTAATGCTCCGGTAACTGTAATTTTCACGGGAACCTCTGTTAACGTTGCGAGTTCCGAAAAGCACGGAATTCGTCATAATTTCTCAAGTAATCACTCTCTTCATATGGACGATCGCAAAACACGGATAGGACGGTTCCTTCATCCACATAGGTTTGACTCGCCCAAATCCCAGGATAAAGAAGAAGTCCTTCGTTTGGGCGCTCAAGCATAAAGGGCACTTTATTCTGCCCATCGTCACAGACAACTTCAATGCGACCGCTGCTGCAAACTAAGAACTGCTGGCATCGCTTGTGCGCATGCCTACCACGAACCTCCCCCTTCTGCGCTTGAACGATGAAGGCGCGAGCGATATCGAACGGGAATCCGTTCGCCTTCTCCACTACGGTCAATCTTCCCGTTTCATTGGCGTAGGAGGGCAGAGATTGTAGCTTCAAGTCGGCGATAGTTTTCAAATCACGCTCTCCCTAGGAGTTTCTTGATGCCCGACGAGTAGCGATCGAGATCACGATCGGTTAGGTTCAATGAGCACGGCAAATTAATCCCGCGTGATGAAACGTCTGTCGCTACAGGGTTGTGAACTTTTCCGGCAGGCGTTGATGAGAATGCCGGCAATGAACTGAGTGGATAAAAGAATGGACGGACGGGTAATCCCAACTTTGGAACTTCTTCGAGAGCTTTGTCGCGAGTCATCCCATGCGATTTTCCGAACACCAGCGCCGGTGCCCAGACTCCGTTCTTCACGTGCTCCGGCTCGGGATTCAACAATAGATCGGGAATGTCGGCGAGTCTTTCGCGGAAGCCGTGCCAGATCCAGCGCTTCTTATCGACGAGTTCATCGATGCGCTTGAACTGAGCATAGCCGAGAGCGGCCTGAACGTTGAATGGCATGTACTTGAACGTCACTTCCGTGTTGAAGTACGTTCCGGGAGCACGACCGTGATCACGCAGGAACTTACAGCGCTCATAAAGTTTCGGGTCATCGATGAGAAGCATGCCCCCCTCACCCGTCGTGATCGTTTTCGTGCGGTGGAAGCTGAACGTCGAAGCGACGCCGAACTTACCGGCGCGAACGCCTTTATAGATCGAGCCGAGTGACTCTGCTGCATCTTCAATCATGATGATGTTTTGAGCATCGCAAACGGCTTTTATTCCATCCCAATCAGGCATGTTACCAAAAAGGTCGACTACGATGACGGCTTTTGTCTTCGGAGTGATTCTCGCCTTGATGGTCTCGGGTGTGAGGCACCAGTTAATAGGATCGATATCAGCAAATACTGTTGTAGCCCGCTGATATGTAATTCCAGCAACGGAACCGATCCAGGTGCAGTCGGGTGCTATTACTTCATCTCCTTCACCAATGCCTAATCCTGCAAGCACGAGATGAAGCGACGTAGTGCAATTAGGGGTCATAAGAGCGAACTGGCGATCATGATACTTCGCAAATTCTTTCTCGAAAGTCTCCACGTAATAGTAGGCCTGCTTTCCGTACCAACCATTACGAACGGCATCTAACACAATCTTTTCTTCGAGTTCGGTGATTGAAGGACCAGCCATAAAAATTTCATCCATAGCATTCTCCTACTTTTGCAATTTTGCGGAAGGTGGCGCTGGTAAACGTGATGGCTTAGCGGGGCAACCAAATGCGACAACGTCATCAGGTATGTCTGCTACCACCACTGAGCCTGCACCGATAATTACATTTTTACCAATTTTCACTCTTGGCCTGACAACGGCTCCTGCTCCAATCCATGTGTTCTCACCCACAAAAACTCGACCGCATAACGTAGCACCAGGACCAATTTCTACTCCAGACTCCAGAATGCAATCATGCTCGATTAGGGCATTTGTATTAATGATGCACTGATCTTTGATGACTGCATGTGAATGAATAATCGCCCGAGGCATCACCTGTATCCCTTCACCAATCTTCGCAGAAAAGCATATGAGCGCCGTCGGATCAACTAATTGGAATGGACGCAAGCCTTGTGACGTTAGTCTATGATGCAACTGAATTCGAATGTGTCCATAAGGGTTTCCTATCGCAACAATAAACCCATGCCTCTGCATGTCAGTTACGTCTGAGAATTCATCTCCCGTTATTATTTTTACACCCTCAAAAGGAGATTTCTTGCCTGCCGTATCATCGATCAATAGGTCTACAGCGATACCAAGGCTATCAAGAATAACCTTGTTTACTCTGGCTTGATCCCCAGCTCCCCACATAACAATACGTTGAGGGTATAAAGAAAAACTTTGCCAGCGACTCATTCTTAGTGCCTTTTAACCTAACTCAAAATTCATTTTATGCATTTAACGTAGCCCATAGGACAAAACGTAGTCAGAAGTTTGTCATTCACATATGCATCGACTTCAAAACGATCCACTTCTTTTAGATATTGAATCAGGGCTGTTTTGGGATTGTTGCCTGGTCCCCAAGGACGTGGGCGATGACTTTGCGGGGGTATGTCTTCAACAACTGTATCTGAGACAATTAGGTATTGATCTTTAGTGATCATAGGAGCGTAAACACGAAGCTCATCAAGTACATGTTCATGAGTATGGTTAGAATCCAGAATTACCATGACTTTTGCACCGGTGGGAATCATTGAGCGAACTTTAGAAATGATTCCTTTATCCGTGGATGAACCTTTAAGAAGTTGAATTCGATTTGAAAATGGATAAGACATAATTTGATCAGCGACGTGATCATAGAGGTTAAGGTCGATACCAATGACCTTACCTTTTCCGTAGAGCTGCATGAGCGAGGCGTACATCAACATTGATCCCCCCCAAGCTACGCCCGTTTCAATGATAACGTCAGGCTGTGTTTTCCAGATAATCTCTTGGGTAGCTACGATGTCCGCCGGCAGTTGAATCATCGGCAATCCAAGCCAAGTCCATTGGTAAGCGTAACCATGGCGATCAGAGGCTACAACGAAATCAAGAGCCATCTTCTGTAGCTCTACGTCTTTCATCTGAGACACTGCTGTTTCCATTTTTTCGTTTTCTAATTTTGCACGGTCAAACATGTCTGTTCCTTGGTTTGGCTGAGTCAGTAGTTTTTTTGAAGATGAGTTGGCAAAAGCCGCTTAGTCGATAATCCGGCTCAAAGTTCTCGAACATTGATGTCGAAACCTTATCTAGATAGTACCCACGATAGTTCGATTGAAATGACAAATCATAACCGAGTTCAGCCATAGCCTGTACGAATTCCCCCAGATTCCAGAAGCGTACCGGAATTCGACTCCCATGGAATCTTTGCGCTGTCACAAATGTTTTATTCGATCCTGCCGGTAGATCCGCGAATATCATGTACTGTGCCCCACTCAACGCGAACTTCGTAAGCGTCCCCTTCCAGTCCTCGACGTAATGGAGTGAGCTTCCGACGTGGACGACGTCGAAGGGTTCATTCTCTGGGATTGAATTAACGAATTGAATGGCGCGAGCTTCTTTGAAGAAATCCGCGCCCATGCGGCAGAGTTCGTCGTTCTCGACAACGACAAATTTTTCGATCTGGTGGTTAGGAAGCATCGAGGCGAGTGGAATGTAGCTCGTTCCCAATCCTCCGCCAAAGTCGAGGACTCGAACATTCGAAAGTGTCGCAACGACGTGGGGTAAAACGTAGTCGTGAGTTATTGCCGCCGATGGAATGGAGCCGTTATCCTTCGATTGTTGGATCAGATTGTTCGCACGATCCAGAACCTTTGATTTCCAAATATCCTGCTCAAACACCGCTCCCTCGACCGGAACATCAGCGAAAGACGCATACACGCCATCCCAGACGTTGCCCTGCCAGTTGCTAGTCGTCATTTCAAACCTCCCTTCCATGGCATATGTGTGGATGGGATATCTTTCAAGCGCGGATACTTCATGTCGCGATCCGAGATGGTTTCCACGGAATCAGGCCATTCAATCCTAATCTCAGGGTCATTCCAAAGCAGGCCCCCTTCATCCGAGTGATCATAGATTTCGCTCACCTTGTAGTGAAGATCAGCGACATCACTCAGGACAAGGAATCCATGTGCAAAGCCAGGAGGCATGTAAATTTGTCGTGTGCCAGTCTCGGACAGATGCGCCCCAACCCATTGTCCATAGGTTTTCGATCCCGGGCGAAGATCTACAACCACATCGTAGATCTCACCTCTAAGGACCGTCACAAGTTGCGCTTGCGGGCGGTTTACTTGAAAGTGCATTCCACGCAGCACTCCCTTACTCGATTGCGAATGATTATCTTGAACGAATCTCGGAGTGCCGATTTCTGAAGCGAGAGTGTCCTTGAAAATCTCATAGAAGAAACCACGCGAATCTCCATACAGGCGCGGCTGGAGCAATTTAACGCCATCAATTTTAGTCTGAGTGATCTTCATAGGGATGCCATCCTGAAATCGTCGATTGGCATCTGTGTCTTCAGCAAGATTTTTTTGTCAGCGAGTTCATCAAAACTTTCACGATGGGAGATGGCAAGAATAGTCATTTTGCACTTTATTTTCTTCAGATAATCCAAGATGACCTGTTCAGTTTGATAGTCGATGTTAGCAGTTGCTTCATCGAGGATGAGAAGAATTGGGTTACGCAAAATAGCACGAGCGAAAGAAAGGCGTTGCTTTTGCCCAGTAGATAATTGAGTTTCTTCATGAAGGTATTCGTCTAAGCCCTTAGGCAACCCCTGGATCGTTTTCTCAATCGAGAGGATTTCAAGACTTTGCCAAATTTCGTCATCGGACAAAGAGCGAAAATTACCGTAGGCTAAATTCTCGCGTACCGTTCCAGGAATTAGAAAAGGTTCTGGGCCAACGTATGCTACGTTCTCATAGTTTTCCTGCATGAATTCTTGCGCAGACTTGCCATTAATTTTCACAGAGCCAGCTTGCGATGATTCCATCCCAACTATGATCTTCACAAGCGTGCTCTTGCCCACGCCCGACGGTCCCTTGATTAAGGCAAGCTCACCCGTCTTAATTCTGACACTCAGATCGCGGAGAATAACCTGATCGCTTGAATAACTGAAGCTTACATTGCTCACTTCGATGGCAACATCTTTCTCAATTGATAGCTTACGCGGCTCTCTTGTGACTTGATTCTTCGCTTCCCAGGCCGTGGAAGGAACCCACTGATACAAACTCAAGAAAGAGTCTTTGTAGAATATCATGCTTGTCAACGCCGTATTGAGCTGGCTCAAGTTCTGGGCTTGGCGCAAAAAAAGATACAGAAATGCTACGAAGTGGAGTGGCGGCGTTTCTAGATACTTGCGACTCAAAAACGTAACAACCGAAATAATTAAAAGACCAAGAAATAATGGAGCACTACTAATCACTGCAGAAATAATCAAGTAGCGATTGCGATGAGCCTCGTAAGCCTTAAGTCGCGAAACACCGTTTTCGAATTCAAAGCTTGTAAGATGATAGAGACGCAGAAGAAAGATGTTTTTAATTCCATCAACTAGAACTTTGTTTACGTTATTCCATTCTCGTACAACACCTTCGCCGTTCTTTCGAATACGTTTGTTAAATCCACGCAAAGGCAACATCACAAAAAACAACAAAGCAATACTTACGAGAGTTTCGATCCAGGCGAGCTTGAGGGAAAAACCGAAAAGCAAAACAATTACCGCGATAGAAGAAAGTACGTGCGAGGTATGCAATACGAACTGCGAAGCTTTGTTCGCCAACTCACCAAAATTGCCAAGAGACTCTGCCGTAGAGCGTTTTTCATTCAGGAAGAAACTTGTTCCGAGAATGTTTCTACGCTGATCGAGCGCGAAAGCCTGCGAAGCCATCGCAGGGACAACCTTCTTCGCACCGGTAAGGAACGCTCGCATCAAGCCGTACAACGCAAGGATAACGAGATTTGATTTGAGGTCTAATGGATACCAGCTAGGAAGCTTAATGTTGTCGATACTTAGAAGTTTAATCGAAAGCAAAAAGCCCTGAAAAACGAAAAGGAAACCTGACTCCACGACAAACCACAGAACACCAACAAAAAAATCTAACGCCATCAAAAAAGCAACATGCTTTCCAATGAAACGGTAAGTATTTGTGATTCTGTTAAGCATTTATTTTATTCCGTATCTTTAAAAACAAAAACCCAACTCTCAACCAATATAACGATCCATTTGAGCAATTGTGCTCAAATGCTAAGTCCTGGAAGTAGACTGAATTAGAGAGCGCTTTGACGCCGTGCAAATTAATCTCAAAACAGATCCAAGGACAATCCTTAAAAGAGAGACTGATACTAACGATTCAAACACTGCTTTCCCAGAGAGAAATTGAATGGAATTTATCGATTTGAAGACCCAGCAAAAACGCATTTTAGGTTTGCTTTTTGAGGGCATTCGAAAAGTCTTAAGTCACAGCCAGTACATCATGTGGCCTGAGATGAAAAAGCTCGAAGATAAACTCTCGAAATACGTAGGGGCCAAACACTCCATTGCCAATTCGAGTGTCACCGACGCACTGCTTTCCCCTCTCATGGCCATGTGTATTGGCGCAGGCGAAATGATAACGCTCTCAGGCGCAAAGCCGGTTTTCGTCGATCTCAATCACCCAGACCTACTACTTCGCGCCCCCCCAAAAAACCGATATCGCCATTAAGAGCAGTCAAAAGGAAAGTTCATGGGATTAAAAATGTTGCTCAAATTTGCTGCGAGCCGTATCTGGCGATAATGCAACAACATTCATCCAGCGCATGTCGGAGATGGGCGTGCCTACCTCTGTTCACTACCCGGTGCCGATGCACTTACAGCCGGTCTACAAAAATCTTGGATTTAAGAAAGGCGATTTCCCTCATTCTGAGCGCGCGGCTGAACGCGTGGTGAGTTTGCCGATGCATCCGTATTTGGATGAACAAACGCAAGACAAGATCGTTGAGACAGTCTTTAAGTGTCTGTAGATTTAACTGCGCACTTTTTGGCGGTTGATATTTAATCGGTTTTTGTTAGGATGAAAAAAGAAGAATAGCCAGGTGGGAAGGAGCTGCTAACTCCCTCCCTAAAGACTCGTCAGCTCATTCTTAAAATTACAGCAAGCTGTAACAAAAGAATAAGCAGAGTGATCACCCTAGCTATTTCCTCCATGAAATTCCTTTTGGAAAGGCGCCCGTCATTGGGCGTCATGGAAGAAACCTCTTCCTACACCTCCCCCACGCATGATTTAATTTTTTTCAATCGTTTGAAGCAGATAGTTCTGAATTGAATCGAAGGCATTGCTCATGACAGTCGAAAAAGTCCAAGTTCATGCCACAGTGATTGGTGGCGGAATTGTTGGAATGCTCACAGCACTGGAGTTGAAAAAACGTTTTCCCACTGAAGACATCACTTTACTTGAAAAAGCTCCGTATCTAGCGGATCACTCCACGGGTCGCAATAGTGGGGTTTTGCACTCTGGGCTTTACTACGAAACAGGTTCCCTGAAACATCAACTCTGCATCGCTGGTCTTGCCGCCTGGAAACCACTCATCACGAAATTTTCGATTCCTCATCGCTGGTGCGGGAAGGTCATCTTCGCTCATGACAGCGGCGAGCTTGCGAAGCTCGATGAACTTGAAAAGCGTGCACAAATAAATGGTGTTCCGGCTCACAGGGCATCTTCACTCGAATTGAAATCAGCGCAAGAGCACGTAATGGCCGTGGACGCTCTGATGATCGAATCCACGGGCATCATCGATATCTGCGCCACCATGGCGATCCTGCGAACGGAGTTTGAAAACCTCGGTGGCATCATCCAAACGTCGACACTGGTCACAGGTCTTCAAAAAGAGAAACTGGGATTCACTGTGTTCACCGCGGATTTTGACATCGACACGAAGCTCTTGGTGAATGCGGCCGGTTTGTGGGCGCCCGAAATTCGAGGAATGCTGGGCTTCAACAACATGACGAGCCGTTGGGTCAAAGGACATTATCTCAAGACCTCCCAAAAATTAAATCACGACACTCTCTACTATCCAGTCCCACCTTCCGACCTCAAAGGCCTGGGTGTTCACTCAACCATCGACTGCCAGGGGGACGTGAAGTTCGGCCCTGACACGCTCGATGTTTCTGAGATTGATTACAAACTTGAAACGCAGAATCTCGGGATGATGCGGGATTCCGTTCGAGAGAGATTCGTCGGTGTCGACACGGCAAGGCTCATGCCCGACTACGCTGGAATCAGAAGTAAGATCGAGGTCGACGGAAAACTTCACAAAGATTTTTGGATTAAAAGCCCGCTCAGCGGCTACGCGGAAGCTTGTGGCATAGAGTCCCCGGGCATGACGAGTGCTCCTGCCATCGCCCAAATCCTCTGCGATCTTCTCAATTAGGCGAGCTTGAAGTCGTGGTGCTTGTTCGCCAAATGCCACTCAACCGAACGTTTCACACCCTCTTCAAGGCTGATGGTCGGCTTCCAGCCTAAAAGCTTGTTAGCCTTTGAGATGTCGGCCCATGTTTCTTTGATGTCGGCGATGTGAAATTCTTTGTTGGCAATCTTAGCTTTCTTGCCGAGGAATTTTTCGATCATGCCAATGACTGTCATGAGGTCGATAGGATTATTACCGCCACCCAAATTGATGACTTCGTAGCCTACGGGCTTCAGTGCCGCGATCGTCCCTCGCGCGATATCATCGACGTAAGTGAAGTCACGTGCCTGAGTTCCATCGCCAAAGAGCTCAATCGGTGTCCCGTCATCAATCCACTTGATGAAACGGAAGATACTCATGTCCGGACGACCGGCAGGCCCATAGACTGTAAAATAGCGAACAACACTCACATCCATTTTGTAGAGAAACGTGTAGGTGTAGGCCATCACCTCAGCGGCTTTCTTTGAAGCAGCATACGGCGAAATGGGTGTGTTTACAGGAAGTGTTTCGAGGAATGGCATGGGCTGCCCAGCATACAGAGAGCTGGTACTCGCCAGCACCATCTTCTTCACGCCATGCTCATTCATCAAATCAAGTAGGTTCAGTGTGCCCATCGCATTCGTGGTCATGTAAACCTGCGGGTGCTCCATCGAGTAGCGCACACCTGCACGTGCAGCGAGATTCAAAACTCCGTCGAACTTATTATCTTTAAAAAGTTTCGCCAGTGCGGAGCGGTCTTCAATATCAATTTTTTGAAAGTTGAAAGACTTGTGAGGCTTGAGGGTTTCAAGGCGGTGCTCTTTCAGTCGGACATCGTAGTAGTCATTGAGGTTATCAATGCCCACAACTTCGTGACCGTCTTTAAGCAAGAACTCAGCAGTCTTAGAGGCAATGAATCCGGCAGCACCCGTAACGAGATATTTCATGACTACAGCCTTTCATCCGAAATTTCTTTCGCAAAAATACCTTTCACATCGAAAACCACACGTTTATCAGACTTAAGTCCCGCAAGATTCAGTTCTTGGAACTTCTTGTGCCCTACTGCAATGATGACCGCAGAATAGTTTGTGAGCTTTTGCAAAGCTTCAGCTGTCACCATCTGCAATCCGTATTCTTGCTCCACTTCAAGAGCATCGGCCCACGGATCATGAATGTCGATGGCACAATGGTAAGTTTTAAGCTCATTGATGATATCAATCACTTTAGAGTTACGAATATCAGGGCAGTTCTCTTTGAACGTAAGTCCAAGAACTAAAACCTTAGCGCCATTGATCTGAACGCCTTTTCTGATCATGTGTCGAACAGTCTGGCGAGCGATGTGTCCACCCATACCATCGTTGATGCGACGACCAGCAAGAATGACATGGGGATGATAGCCCAGCATTTCTGCTTTATGAGTGAGGTAGAACGGATCAACGCCAATGCAGTGACCTCCCACAAGACCAGGGGAGAACTTTAAGAAGTTCCATTTGGTGCCGGCAGCTTCCAGGACTTCTCGTGTATCTAAACCCATGCGATTAAAAATCAATGAGAGCTCATTAACAAAAGCGATGTTGATATCGCGCTGGCTGTTCTCGATCACCTTGGCCGCTTCCGCGACTTTGATCGAAGCTGCTTTGTGCGTGCCCGCCGTAATGATCGATGCGTAGAGATTGTCTACGCGAGTTGCGATCTCAGGATTTGAGCCGCTAGTCACTTTTAAAATCTTTGTAACCGTATGTTCTTTATCACCTGGATTAATTCGCTCAGGGCTGTATCCGCAGAAAAAATCCACGTTGTATTTAAAACCAGAGACTTTCTCCAAAACAGGCACACACTCTTCTTCGGTGCACCCTGGGTAGACCGTCGATTCGTAAATCACGATGTCGCCCTTCTTGAGAGCGGCACCAACGGTTTGAGAGGCTTTCAGAATCGGGCGAAGATCAGGTCTGTTGGCGCTATCGATGGGAGTTGGAACAGTGACGATAAAGATATTGGCTTTTTTGAGTTCATCGAAATCACAAGAGAAGCTCATCTTGGTAGCACGCAGATCTTCGGAAGCGACTTCCAATGTGTGATCCACTCCTGCTTTGAGTTCGGCCACACGTTCAGGCTTCACATCAAAACCGATGACGTTAAATTTTTTGGCGAATTCCACAGCGAGGGGCAACCCCACGTAACCAAGGCCAATGATCGCAATTGTGTCTGACATAGCTAGCTCCTGAGAGGAGGGATGCTAACACTTGGCACTGAGGTCGACTATAAATCGCTGACGTTGCGACGCTTCATGGATAGGTAACTTACTTGACTTAAAACTAAGTGATATCAAGCTCTTATGCATTATCTCGCCCAAAAGGACATGCGCACCTAATCGCAGTTGAAATCCAGTCGGCTTTTGCAAGGATGACAAAGAATAATTACCAGGTGGGAGTGAGCGGCTAACTCTCTCCCTAAAGCCTCTCAACTCAGTCTTAAAAATTACAGCGAGCTGTAGCAAAATAATGAAATGAGTCAGCACCCTTAACACTTCTTCCATGAAATCCTTTTTTGGAAAGCGCCCTTCATTTGGCGTCATGGAAAAATCCCTCTTCCTACAATTCTTAATTTCAAGATTTAATTTTTTTTAGCTCTAAAGAACGAATCGTTCTGAATTGGATTTATACATCAGAAGGAATGATCTTTAAGAGATGACAACAGATACGTAAGCCGGATGTTTTTGAAATGGCGCCCAATAAAGGGCGCCTCCCCGAAGAAACTTTCATGGAAGAATTGATCTAAATTCTAATTTGCTTCGGTAAAATAATCATAATCATTTCAAATAAACTATCAATGTCATAAAGGTACCGCGTACCTATTCGACGTTGATCAAAATGTTGGATTTGCTAATCTAATGACTGTCGTTCCATGAATCTCCTTTTTGGAAAGGCGCCCTTCAGGGGAGTAGGAGGTAACCGCTTCCTACTCTTTATAACTTTCTTCTAAACACTCAACAGATCCTCAACCTTAAACTTCGGGAAATTTTTCTTGATCACAAACAGCGTTTTCCATTCTGGATTTGCGCGCGAAGGGTCCTCCAGGCGCTGGTAGTTTGAAAGATTCTTGATACCTAGACGCTTCTTCATCTCAACCTGCGTCAGCCCACAACGAATTCGGAGTTCTCGCATTCTATTTGCAAAAGCGACCGACGGCGCTACGGATACGGCGACAATGTTCCGCCCTGAAAGATCCTTCCTAGGGCGTGTAAACACGTGATGAGAGCTAAACGGCTCAGAGAGGAACAGATTGAGGGCCTCTTCCATGTTGCGCAGAAGCTCTGCCTTCCCCTCGGCTTGCGTTTGGCACCCCTCGAGCTCTAGGCAAAATGCGGAATAGCCCCTTTTTTCAGTCTGAATCTTGAAGTGGTATTTCATTTGTTCCCCTTGAGTCTTTTAAGCAAAGCCAACTCTAGGCCTTTCTTGAGTTCTTTGTGCATCGGTATCGTCTCACGCTCGGAGTCACGCCCCATGATCACATGACTTCCTTTTTGCCTAAGTTCTCTCCAACCATGCTTTTCAAACAATGCCTTCATTTCTTTGCCACTAATCGGCATAGCAACCCTTTTTATTATACCACTTTAAAGTGGTATTTTAAAGCGACACACCTATTGAATTAATAGGTAGTTAGCCTAAGAGGCTTCGGAACTTAAAGGTGAATATGGTTGAACTGTGAGCAAATTCATTAATGAAGTTAACAGCATTGCCTCGACATCGACGGTCTTTTGAATTGATGATGTCATAAAGGTGTCGCGTACCTTTATGACATCCACTTTTAGTTAGATCGAATGTAAATTGCTTACGTGTGAAAAAGCAGAAAGATACGCTTACGACCGAAGACATGCTTGTGTTAATTCTTAAATCTGTCTCTCAAAAATGTAAAATGGCAACGTCTTCAGCTTCTTCAATAGCCCCAACAGCCCACCCTTGAGTTTCGCCGGATTCGAGCCATCCTTCTTTAAACGTCCGTTCTCCACCGCCTCGCTCGCCTGCAATCGCGAGTTCGCGTGCGCCCTTACTGCAGCATTGAAGGCCTTATCATCAACTACGATCGCCGACTCGGAGTTCAAGCGTTGAATGGAACGCGGATCCATGTTCATCGAACCGATCCAGGTCAGATCGTCATCCCGTAGCATCGATTTTGAATGTTGCATCCACAGCGATGTCTCCGCCAGTTCGGGCCTCACCAAACTCTCCGGAGTCATCCAGTCGCCCTGGAACAAGAAAAGATCGAAACCATAGCGCGAGAACTTGAGGCCCTCGAGCAAGCAAATGTGATTAATCGGAAATTCGTTACTTGAGCGGTGCGAGTTGAGAAGAAGGTCAACGTCGATGCCTTTCTCCTTCAGCCGCTTGAAGAAGTTTTCCTCTCTGTTCTGTAGATAGAAATACGGCATCTCAATCACGAGGCTCTCACGGGCTTCGTCCAATAGCTGGTAGTACACCTTGCCGGTGATACTATGATTCGGCTCCAACCAGTCTGCGCCGTCACCGATGAAGCGGATGGAATTAACCGAGAACGTTGGCTCCGTCGCCAGCAGTTTTCCGCCAACCGCCCGCAGATCTTCTCGCAGCTTCAACAAGCGCTTATCGTCTTCATCGCTCGGATCGAACACCGACGCGAACTTGGCCGCTTCTCGCAGTTTCTCTTCGTGCTTGCGAATCGCGCGAGTGTTCGGCACCGACGTGTTCCGCGGTCCTGCACTCGTTGTCGCAGGCGGACGCTTCGGCGCCTTCGGAATCTTCACACGTTTCGAATTCCAGAACGTATCAAAACTCTGCGCCACAACCGCTGCGATAGGCCCCTGCACCCAGATGTCGCGGTCGAGGTAGTTGTACTTTTCCATAAGGTCGTAATACGCGTCTGTCATATTCCGGCCACCGGTCACAACCTCGTTGCCGTCCACGATGATGTGCTTACGATGGTTGCGATGAACGACAGACTTGAGATTTAGAAGAAAGACCTGATTGTAGTACTTCACCTCTACGCCGCTCTTGATAAGTGCTGTGGTGTAGTACGGGTCGAGATTGTTCGATGGCGAAAAGTAATCGATCATGACCCGAATTTGAACAGCTGGATTCTCTTGCTTCTTTTTTACGAGCGCTTCGACGATCATGCGAGGTGCATCGCCTTCATCGAACTCGTAGAACTCCAACTCAATGGACTTCTGAGCGCGCTCGATCATTTCCAGACGTTGCTGCAATGAGGCCGCACCAGTTTCGAGCGTTTTAACTTTGTGTGGTTCAGAAGAACTGACGTCCATCCCATCGGCGTGCGCATAGGATAAGACCAGAGTCAGGCTCAGGAAGAGGAGCGTTTTAAGCAACATCATGCTTGGGAATGTGCAATTTGGGGACCAAAAAAGACACTTGGTTTCGGGGGGTTACAAGGCTAAAAAGGCCAGGTTTTTGTCATGGTGTCTACTGAGCTAACACCCGATACCTTTTGGCATTTGCTGGAAATTGGGGATGAGGATAAAATAAAAAAACTGGTGAGGATTGAACCCCATTGAGCGACCAATGGGCCTCACCAGAAACCATCCCTCCATCCGTAGGGGGTTTTTGGTGAAGACTTCTCACTCAATTTAGTAAACTGTCTGAATATACCTTGCTCAGCTCCTATCTATTTCATTCCCACAACAAACCCTTTTGTTTCAAAAATGCACTATCCTGCAGTCCATCGCCATAAACGCTGACCCAGGTACCTTTTTGCTTTTATAAGCAACCCACCAGGAGGTTCTTTATGATTTCAAAATTTATGGTTCTTTTTCTACTAGTCACTGCATCATGCTCATCAGTCGGACAAAAAGCTCAACAAAGCGCGATAAACAAGAAGAATGCTGAAGCTGTTCTCAAAAAAGGCACACCTCAGTCCAAAGTTCTCGAGACACTCGGGTCACCTAATACTGTTTCAACGGAAGGGAATGGCCGAGAAGTTTGGGGCTATCTTCGCTCAGCTTCGAACTCAGGCGGGACGGGTGTGAGTGGAACATTGTTTCGTAACTCTGTTGGCCACCTAACAGATGGATGGTTCAGCGCTAGCGCATCAGAAAGCTCAAGGAGCAGCCAAGATACTACCTTGATTGTTTATTTCGATAAAAATAAGCTTGTTTCTGACTATAGCTTTAGATCAGAAGTGCATTGAAGTAAGTTCTCTCAGGGGATTAAAGAATCCCCTGAGAGAAAATATGAATAATAACATGTTTAATGTGGTTGCCCGCCTGCATCTGGATCGAGTTTTCTGGCGAGTTCGGCTTGTCTAATCTCTCTACGAATTGATTCTAAACGCGGTCTTAATGCCTCAGCCTCAGTACGTGGCAATGTTCTCTCGGCTTCTATCAAATTACTTAGCTCAATATTCATCTTCGAGATTTCAACTAATGTCCCATTGCTATTAAGCATTTCATTCGCAAAACATGCAGTGATCATGGCGAAACAGTACAGGGCCAACAATTTTACTTTCATAATCCTCCATTGGTGGGAGCCAGGTATTACATCACCTGTTATGAAATGTTGGCATTAGAGTATTTTTTTCAGAATAGATCGTATTTCAATCGCAGCTTCTAGCATTGGGAAGTGCCCCGCGTTTACTTTTTGTGTATATTTTTCATACTTCTCTGACGGGATGGACATTATGTCCCGATTACCAAAGATCAAATAACTATCGCTACACTTCGCGATTGCTTCCTCTAAGTCAGAAGATATCTTGTCCGGTGCAATAAAATACATAAAGTTAGAGCTAAGTGAACCCAAATCCACCTCAACTCTTCGCTTTCTATCCAAAAAATATGACTCTAAGAAAAGCTCAAGCTTAACGATTTCATCTTTCTGCTCTGAAACTAATTCAATCTCTTTTTCAATTTCTTTGTTTGAGAACTGAAACGGAATACAAAAATGAATCAGCTTGCAATCAAGCTTTGATTGCTCTGATTGAGCAAGAAATGTATTAGCCAACCAGCTACCAAGTGAGTGACCTACAACTAAGCGAGGAAATGTAACGAACTTGGAATTCAAAAACGTCGAAATTATGGTTGATAAGCTTTCGTAAGATTCAATATTGATTGGGCTCGTTCCCATGTGGCCCGGAAACCCGACAATAACTGGTTGGTACCCAAGAGCAACAATGTCAAAACAAAGACCCTCAAGATATTTGATATCCAAATGTGGCCCCCCGGCCACGATAACTGCATCAGCTACTTGATCTGAAGATTCAAATATTGGAATTTCGAGATCAAACCCAACAATCTTTTCATTCTTCCATATAAAATTATGGGACATGAACAAAAGCCTTTCAGAGGTAATTTGGGCTAAGTCCCAAAACCTGATTTTAATTACACTTATACTACCATGCGTGCTCATCACGGCACTTAGTTATTTATCTCTCTCAAACTCAATTCAATCAAGGGCTAGACTCCTTAGTATCAGCCTTGCGGACTCAGTCGTAACACATCTACAGGACGGTAATTGGATACAGGCACAAGAAAGGATTAACTCGCATATCAAATCAAATGAGCTCAGCTACATTCGCATATATTCAAGATCGGATGATCTCTATGGACCTGTTGGAAAGAAGAATCTATTAACGGAGTGCTCTAAAGCATCGTATGAAAAATTCAAAATCGAAGCTTGTGGCCAACTCCTTGAGCAAAAGAGCCTGATTGGTTTTGTCATTTCTTTCATTATTACACTTTCCCTCGTGTTTCTTTGCTTGCATGTGATTAAGGGGCATATCTCTAAAACGAATAAGAGAGAGCTTGAGCAACTTAAGGAGCTAAAGAGCATCAATGTTTTTAATATTGAATCGAGCAAAACCTACATAAACGAGTTTATTGAAATTGAAAGTCACATAAAGAAACTTGTTTCCAGCATATCAACTGCGACCAGGGCAATGGCTAGATCTTCAAATGCCAGAAGACTAGTGCATGACTTAAGGGCTCCGCTCAACCAAGTGATTCAAGATTTTCTGCCCAACGGCAAAATTGATGAAGCAAAATCAACTCTAGAAAGAATCGTTCAAAATGCGGAGAATGATCTAAATATCACAATATCGAAGTCCATACCACTAAGCACAATCGCTTCAGAGGTAAATGCTTATAAAAACCAAACACAGAATACACCCGCAAGCATTACCATTCACGATCATACTCAGGGCGAGGTTTGGATCAAACTTCCCCCAGGAGTTCTGGAAGCTGCATTATTGAATTTTACTAGAAATACGCAAGAGACTCAAACAATCCCACCTGAAATCATGTTGAACGTCCACTTGAGCGATAATCACATAAATATCGAATTTCGAGACAACGGACCAGGCTTCCCAGAAGAAGCATTAACCCTTTTGAATCTCGGGCAGTTTGTAAAGAGCACCAAAAAAAATGGTACAGGTGTTGGCTTAAGCGAAATCTATAAAGCTTTAAATGAGAATAGTTCTCGAATAATCTACAGCAATCTCCCGCATGGTGGTGCGACGATACGCCTCACTATTCCTGCCTTCGGTTCACATCCAAGCTCACCGAAGATCTGGCATGTAGAGGATGATAAGTACGTAAGAAATAGCTGGATTAAACAATCACAAAAAAGAAATCTACCAATTACAAGCCTCTCTCCTGAGAGCTTCCAAGAAACCCCGACGTCCGACTTATGCGTTGGGGATGTATATTTCTTTGACCTAAACACAGCACCACTCAGCGGGTACGATCATGCCAAAACGCTAGCAGAGAGGGGCGCGAATCATCTCTATATCACTACCGCTGAAGATGTTCCTCCCGAGGATATTCCGTTTTATATCTCAGGAATAATTGGCAAAAAGGCACCATGGCAAATCACAGAATGAAATTCATAAATGGACTGGTCTTGGCAATGTGTCTGGCAATTGAGCTTTATTTCCAGCCCCAGAAAAACCTTATATCCATTAGTGGTATCTTCTTCTTGGCTAAATATCTTCTTCTCGTTGTGTTCACCTTAAGAGCTTCACCGTCAAAAAGGGATCAGGCTAAAGAGATTACACCATGGGCCCTTTTTCTTATTTCACTAATGGCAATCCTTGCGCTCTCACCTGTCTCTGCTGGGGAATCTTCAATCTCTAAAGTAGTCACACTTGCTAATTATCTCTTTTACTCCACTCTCTTTCTTTTTTCATATGTCTCACTTGGCACATCTTTTGGACTAATCCCTGAAGAGCGCACAATTCGCAAAACCAATGCATACCGCATCACACGTCATCCAATTTACTACTTTTCTGTTCTGCTGGTTTTGAATTTCTTAGCTTCGAATCTAAATTTAAAGAATATAGTCTGCTTTTTGATTCTTGCTCTTTGCTCAACTTTGAGGGCAATCAAAGAAGAGTCACTACTCATTGCAAATGCAGATTATGCTGACTATCGTAATAAGACTCCATTTGTGACCCCGACTGGTCTAGCACTCGCTTTGCCCGCACTTTTAGCTCTTTTTTTAAATTATCAAAAGCTCAGTACGGAGCATTCCCAAAGGACTATTACAGTATATTCTGATGTGAAGTTCTACTCTATTAATCCTCTAGAGTTTGACGATTGGTCGTCCATATTTATTGCGAATCACTTGCTTGTTGATCTTACACAAGGGCCAAATATTCATCGGACGCCTGCATGTAGAATTAGCTCAGACACATGTACAGATAAAACGTGTCAACGCAAAAGAATCGAATTGACCTGTGAAAAATTAATCGGCTGCTCAGGAGAAATCATAGACAAAGGAATAATTCAGCAAGAAACATCCTCAATTCTAAATAAGAAAAACTGGATACTACCTGGATATATCGAGTGCTCATCAAGGGATAATGTCTGTTTGGAATTTGATGCTGTTGAAAACACCAAAGAAAGACTTAATTCAATCTACTTAAGAGTAGGATGGTCTCAATTCGATAAAAGCAAAGAGAAAAATCCTTTTGGTTTTGGAACTCACTGTGCAACAACGGGTTCAATAGTGAACAAATCAGACCTCATCATTCTTAAATCAAAATCAGACCTACCAAGCATTCACTTCGGATCAAGCTCGCACAAGTCTTTTGATATTAGCTACAGCATCCCATCGAACGATCAAAAAAATATTAAAGAAATTAATATAAATACGCCAATAGCATACTACTCTGTCTCAAATCCTAAATTCGACTATGGGAGTTTACCTTGGAATAATGCCAACACGATCGACCTCATAAAGAAGCACCTCGTAAAATCTGATCTTATTTTTAAGAACGAGATTCCATTCCAAATCGTACCAAAGGGAAAGGAAATCGCGAAAGACAGCATAAATTTTTCCAAGAAGCCGTTTATCTATAAGCTACCTGACTACATCAACGACTGCGAGCTACTTGAAAATGATTTGAACATTTTCTGGAACCAACAAGGGTTCCAAACGAAAGCTGAATGTGCGGATCTAAATGTTACGATTCAAGACATAGTGCTCAAAAAAAAGAAGTGGGATGGTTTTTTGTCGCCATTATCGCCAGGCGCCCCCTACTTAAACTCATTACATGATCAATACTTTTCAAAAAATTCGAACGACGCTTGGGTTAAATCTAAGCACGACTCAATCACATACTCCTTAATTGGAGTCGGTCGAACGAACATGTATGTGAATACTCAAAAAATCTGTGGGATACAGGATAACTTCCTTGGCTTAAGTAATCTCCATTTAAGCGATTTTGTATTTTGCGACTAAGTGACCAAACCCCACCCTGGCTCCTTTCCTGACATCATTTTCCATTTTCATTTCCACCGGTGGAAACGATTCGTGTTTCAAACAAATTGGGTAACTTACCTCGTCGTCTTTTTTTTCTTATTCACATTTCTTACAACACTCTCCGAACCTCCCGATTAGACGAGCTAGGCCACTCTTGCCTACGAGTTTTTTTTGGCCTTGCCCCCTCCCCTCACGCTATAACAATGACATGAAGGCTTTCACCGAAACCTCAGAAATCACCGACCTCACCTCAGACCTCCCGCTCTATCTCTTGCAGCGCATGCCTCTTCCGGACGCGAAAATCACTCACGAGCTCGTGCAGTTCCTCGAACACCGCATGTCACTCGCCGAAGACAACGACCTCTATTGGGATCTCCGCATGGCCAATGCCTTGAGCGTTGTCTGCCATGCCCGTCACACTGAAGCGCTCGCCATCTCACTAGAAATTTTTAACTGGGTCGAAGACGCCAGCCCATTCTTGCAGCACAAAGTTCTGCGCTTGCTCGAAACTCTGCTGGATGCAGAAACCTTCGCGCCCCAGGCCCGCCGCTGGCTCAAAGGCATGAAGCCCGACCAAGACCTCTACTTGCCACTCCTCATGCTCGCCGCACGCTTGCGCGACCAAGATGAATTCACGCGCTCACTCATCATCGACTTCTGGGACGAAGACTCCGCCGTAGCTGCACGCCTCATGGGCCTCACGCAAGACGCCTTCTTCCTTGAGCATCTCGAAACTCAACTCGCACAACTCGCGCCCTTCTTGCGCTACCTACCCGCCATCGAAACATTGCCACCCACACCACAGCACGAGCTCTGGAGTGAAGTCGCCGAGTCGTGGTTCGCCATCGCTCACGCTGAGAAGCTCACACCACCATGGCTTGATCCAGCGTTGCTGATTCAGCCTAACGATGTGCTTGGCTACGCTGAGCGCTCACAAGAGTGGCAAGAGCAGCTCGATGCCTATTTGATGGAACGCTTCGGCGGTGCCATGAACACCACCGAAGAGCAGTGGCTGAAAAATTTATCCGACGAAGAATTGCGCCAGCAATTCATCGAGGCCCGTCAGTACTTCCAAGATTTGACAAAAACTGGACCAAAACGCTTGCGCCTCGTGACCACAGATTCAACTTCGATTTAACTGATACATCTCTTTCATAAAACCATAAAGCCTGGATTTCTCAGGCTTCTCACCTTAAGATACGTTCATGACGCGAATCATTGTTGGCTTTGCCAGCATCCTCATTTTATTGACCTTCACGGTGCTTATGCCACCGACGGCTTTCTTTGATCCTGATCCAACACCGACCGAAGTGCAGATTCCAGATGAGCGTCCCTGCGATGGTAAAGCCTGCTACGATTCGGCCGTCTTCATCGATGACCACGGCATGCTGCGGGAAGTTCCTACGCCTGAATACAAACGCATCACCTGGCCACGTCGTCCCGCCATGCAACCTCAATTCATTCCACTCGATATGAATCGCCCACCAAACCGCGTGTAGTTCTTAAGCACCCGTTCGTCCCTTTTCACATTTCGTAAGGATTTCTTCATGCAACTCAAGTCGAACGATTTTCGCTCGTCGATTGTTGTGTTCCTCGTGGCACTTCCTTTGTGCTTGGGCATCGCACTCGCCTCCAACGCTCCACTTTCCGCAGGTATTATCTCCGGCATCATCGGCGGCATGATCGTTGGATCACTCGGAGGCTCTCACGTTTCCGTTTCCGGCCCCGCTGCTGGTCTGACGGTCATTGTCGCCGCCGCCATTAGCGAACTTGGCGGTATGCCCGCCTTTGCCCTTGCTGTGTTCCTTGCAGGTGTCATGCAATTTTTGATGGGCTATTTTAAGGCCGGCGAACTCGGAAACTTTTTTCCCGCCTCTGTCGTCAAAGGTATGCTCGCCGCCATCGGCCTCATTCTTATTCTCAAGCAGATGCCCCACGCCTTCGGTTGGGACGCCGACTACATGGGCGATGAAAGCTTCGGAACCGTCGACGGTGCCAACACCTTCACCGACATCCTCAACGGTCTTAAACGATTCCATAGTGGTGCCACCACCGTTGCTCTACTCTCTGTTGGACTCATGCTCTTGTGGGATAAAATCCTCATTAAGAAATTTCCAAAGATGGCACTTTTCCCCAGCGCACTGGCAGCGGTACTCGTGGGTGTGGCCCTCAACGAGCTGATCTTCGTCGGATACCCGTACCTCATTATTGAAAAAGAACATTTGGTGCAGCTTCCATTCACCGGAGGGCTTGGCAGTTTCCTCAATGGATTCATGCTTCCCGACTGGAGCGCCATAACCAATCCGATCACTTGGAAAGTCGCCGCAACACTCGCAATCGTAGCTTCACTCGAGACACTTCTGTCATTAGATGCAGCTGATAAACTCGACCCACTCAAAAGAACATCACGCAAAAATAAAGAACTTCGTGCTCAGGGCGTAGGTAATCTTCTCGCTGGTTTGGTGGGAGCTCTCCCCATGACTGCGGTGATCGTGCGCACCTCGGCCAACGTGACGGGCGGCGCCCTTCAGCGCACCTCTGCGATCCTCCACGGTCTGTGGCTTTTGCTCGCAGTGATTCTTGTGCCGGACCTTTTAAATCGCATTCCACTCTCGGTCCTCGCCGCCGTTCTTATTCTGGTTGGTTGGAAGTTGGCCACGCCGACACTATTCAAGCAGCAATGGAAAATGGGTCTCGCACAGTTCGTTCCCTTCTTCGTTACGGTCGTTACGATCCTCTTCACAGATCTTCTCGTTGGCATTACCGTGGGCTTTTTCGTTGGTATCTTCTTCGTACTTCGCTCGAGCAATCACTCATCGGTGACAATCGTAAAACAAGATGACCATGTCTTGATTCGATTCTACAAAGACGTCTCCTTCCTACAAAAACCTCATATCCGTGCTCTTCTGAGAGATCTCCCCGACAACACTCAAATTGTTATTGATGGATCTCGTTCGGTTCATGTAGACCACGATATCGTGGAGCTTGTGCAAGACTTTGTGCTCTCCGCACCGGCCCGAAACATAAATGTTAAATTACAAAAATCATCTCTCGCACTTTGTGCTCTCTTTAAGGAGTAGGCCATGAAAGACGTTCAAAGACTTTTGCTCGAAAACAAGGCTTGGGTTCAGGAAAAAATCCAAGTGAACCCGGGATACTTCGAGGACATGGCCAAAGGCCAGCAGCCTACTTTCTTGTGGATTGGCTGTTCTGATTCACGTGTTCCACCGAACGAAATCACCGGCTGCCATCCAGGTGAAATGTTCGTGGCACGAAACATTGCCAATTTGGTGATTCATACCGACTTGAGCTTGATGAGTGTCGTGGAATACGCCGTTGTGTATCTCAAAGTAAAACACATCATCATTTGCGGCCACTACGGCTGCGGTGGTGTGGCCGCATCGCTCACGCCGAGCTCTCTCGGCGCTATCGACAAGTGGCTCCGCAACATCAAGGATGTCGCTGAAGTGAACTGGAGTGAATTGCAGAAAATCGAAGCGGGTGCCAAACGCACAGACCGCCTCGTCGAGCTCAACACTATTTCACAAGCTCACAATCTGACCCACACCGCGATCGTGCAAAAAGCATGGCACGAAGGCCGTGAACTTTTCATTCATGGTTGGGTGTTTGATATGGCGACTGGGAAATTGAAAGAGCTGACGACGATCGACAAGACTTATCCGATCTCGCCGGCGCACCAATACAAGTTCTAAGCAAGTTGTTGGGGCTTCGTGCATTCGTAGATGTAGCTCACTCCACCCATAAGTGGATGAGCGACGACGGAGGCGAAGCCCCCTTCTTTTTTCAACATCTCGACGAACTTCGCACCGTAGGGAAAATCTTTCGACGAAGAATCTAGGTATTTGTAAGCATCTTTCGAACCTGACAAAAAACCACCCATCACAGGCATGACTTTAGCGCAGTAGAAATCCACCGCTTGGCCGTAAAGAGGCCAAGTCGAACGGCCCGTTTCGAGCACCATGAACTTACCACCCGGCTTAATCACACGCGCCATCTCACGAATGGATTTCGCAGCGTCTGTGACGTTACGAATGCCATAGGCAATGCTGACCACATCAAACGAGCTATCGGCAAATTCAAGCGCCATGGCATCGCCGAGCTTAAAAGTGACTTCGAGATTTTTACTTTGAGCTTTGGCGGGAGCGAAATCCAACATCCCAGCGCAGAAATCTACGCCGATGACTTTTCCAGAGGAGCCGATGGCTTTTTTGAAAACGATGGCGAGATCGCCCGTTCCTGTGGCCACATCGAGCACTGACATACCGGCACGTGCGCCCGAGAGACGAACAAGTTTATTGCGCCAAGCGCGCGCTTGGCCGAACGTCATCACATCATTCACTAGGTCATAGCGAGGCGCGATGGTTGAGAAAATATTCTGAACGCGTTCGGCTTTTCCGCTCACGCCTTGCCGCCTGGAGATGTGAGCGGACGTCCGCAAACCTCACCCAAAACTCTGAGCTTCACCATCATGTCCGAGAACTGCTCCGTGGTGAGCGCTTGCGCGCCATCAGAGAGAGCAGCCGAAGGCATCGGATGCACTTCCACCATAACCCCATCGAGACCAGCGGCGAGAGTCGCAGCGGCCATACCAGGAATCAAAGCAGGAATACCCGTGCCGTGACTTGGATCAACGATCACCGGAAGCGCTGAACGTTGCTTCACCCACAGAGCACCCGCGAGATCGAGCGTGTTACGAGTCGCCGTTTCGAATGTGCGAATACCGCGTTCGCAAAGAATAATTTTATCGTTACCGCCGCGAGCGATGTACTCAGCAGCATTGATCCACTCTTCGACTTTCGCTGACATGCCACGCTTCAAGACAATCGGAATGCGTACACGGCCGAGCTCTTTTAAGAGATCGTAGTTGTACATGTTACGAGTGCCCACCATGATGAAATCGGCGATGTCCACGAGAGCTTCCACTTGAGACACCGAAGTGATCTCAGTGAGAAATGGTAAAGCCGTTTTTTGCTTCGCGGTTTTTACCATCGGAAATGCATCGCGACCTAAACCTTGAAAGGCATCAGGACGAGTGCGGAGCTTATAAAGCCCGCCGCGCAAAACATCGGCCCCAGCAGCTTTCACTGCATGAGACGCTTGCATCATTTGATCTTCGTTCTCAATCGCACAGGGGCCCGCGATTACGGTAAAATTTTTGCCCCCGATATCGAGTCCTGCGAACTTTACATTCATGCAGGCTCCTCCCTATGATGACCTTTCCATGAAAGGTCGATTTATTTTTGAGATCTCTCCCAACCAAGTGCTCCTCCTCGAGGGACCCTGGTCTCTGTCGTCTTCAGACACAGAATGGGAAATCGCTATCATGCCTTTTAAACCTCATACTGTTGATAGTCCAAGATTTCTTAACGCCAGGCACTCACGAATCCTTCGACGAGAAGATTTGTTGGGGAAAAGTCTGGCCTTTCCCTTGGACTGGAAAACCTCTCCCCGGAACGAATTCTCCAACTCTTTCCAACAACTTCAAGCACTTATCTCCCAAGGTCTCGTCCAAAAAGGTTTCCCTTGGGCCTATCAGACCGCTTCTTGGGCCGAAGCCCACAAGGACTGGGAAAATCTGCTCTCACGGGCCCGAAAC